>VZTO01011354.1:23684-38569 GCA_013400615.1 Syrrhaptes paradoxus | reverse complement strand
TGGTGAAAATAAAGAACACTAGATGAGTGTTTTAGCTGCCCAACTACCTCTAATCACCGAATAGGAATTTTTTAGGAAAGATAACCCCATTCACACTTCAAATTGAACACTATTATTTAGGTTTTGATAATTTTTTAAGGCATATCAAAGTATATACTGTACACACAACAACACTTCGGTGCTGATGAATCTTAACTGATACAGAGGAAGGAAAAGCAGGAAGAAGATTTTGGCACAACCTGCCCATTGATTAGACACCAGGCAACTCTGAGCATCTAAAGAAGAGCAGATAGAATCTAAAATCTGAAAATACTGACAGTTAAGATCCTCTCAGCTTGTGACCAACATGTGCTGCGCGCCCCTCCTCCCTTGTTATTTAGTTTACTAACTCTATAAAGGTAAATTTCTAACATACAGCATGCTGGAAGGTAAGCAAGAACTAAGGACTTGCAGTTGGCTGCACAGCTCAGCTCACTAAACCTTCCCCGTGAGTTTGCATCCAGGTCAGTCCACAATAGAAGGAGAAACAGGACAGACACCCCCCCACCCTGCCCCACTGCAGCCATCCTGCACCAATAAGATCTGGAGTTCAGTCTTTCTTTGTGAATATTTTCACCTTCAAATGACATTAATGAAGAAGCATCTGAATTTACATATTTTATCAATAACTCGGTAGAGACTACTGATATCTGCATTGGCTGGATTCAAAATAAAAAAGCAGTGCCTCCACTGTCTGGTGCTCCCAGGCTGCATGTGGGAGTCCCTTGCCTAAATATCTTATCTTCCTCCCTGAAGCAGTGGACAGCATACAAGCACTCAGAAGAACCAGCCAGGAAGTAGTCAGGAGACCTTAAAAAAAGCTCCAGAAGAGTGCTACGGATGGAAACCACATTACAGTTGTAGGTATGTAACTAGTAGCAGTGGCCTCACTAGTTTGTGGATGCATGGTTTTAAAGGAGAAAATACCAAAACAGAATAGATACATTTTATCAGAGAACAATTTTTTTTAAAAAAATGTGTTAAAATGCACAGCCTTTTTATTGTCTGCCCCAAGTCCACCTTACTTACCAATCAAGGCAAAGACAGCTTTGATGATCCCCTCAACAAACTCCAGGCGTTGAAATCCTGCCCTTGAACCAAGATAGCAAGCATTCTTGTTTTTTCGACACGCATACTTCAGTGGATACTTCACTGACCACCACAAGCCAAAAAGAAGGAAGAAGCTTCCAGGGAGGGCATGCCCTTTGAAATTGCCCATGGTTTGCTGCTAGATGATACCTGCAGCTGAAATAAATGAAGATCAATTATTGGAATAGTAGAAGAAATCTGTGGGTTGTAATTTTAAAGTATCTCTGCATATAGATCAAAAGGGTGTCAATGAATTAAGCCCTCACAATTTATTTAAAAATAAATTTGTGTACTTACCTTCCCTGGGTGTTAAAAACACCCAGACAGTCTCCCCAGTCTTATAGTTTTGCAGAACAAGAGTAAGTGGCCCAACTGCAGAGCAGCTGACCCAAAATGCAGGGCTAGAAGTTGGCAAGTTAAGAGGGGAAAAAAAAGGCACTATGTCATGCTGTTGAAGTTATACTAGCAAAAGGGAGAACATAATGAATGTTCACAATTTGGTTCTTCTACCTTTAGAGAGGATTTTATGTTTCTTTATTCCACAAACAGAAATCAAGATGATACCTGACTAAAGGAGAAATTATTTGCATACAAATCTGGTGGGTAATTATTCATTTATTATCTCTGGTTTGTATTTCAATCCAGATGTCTCGTTATGATTTACATCAAGGTATTCTCAGTATATGATAGGTGAATTATGCACCCAGAACTAGATACATATTATCCTCATCAACTACCCTGTATGACAGGTTTATTTGTTGGTCAGTATTACAAAGTTGTTTAAAAGCAGTGCCATTGATAAAACCTAGTCATTCTGGTCATCATCCCAACTTTTAGCAGAGTTAACATAGCTCAAATAGCTTCTTCATTAAAATGACAGTTCTAACATAAGATTGCAATTTTTCTTTAAGTTATTGTAAACTGAGTTGTGCATCATGACACAAAAGCATATTAAATCTTTGCATAGACAACATGTAATCAAGAATAACCACTTTAGAAGCATTGGCANTGGGAAGGGTTTAAAATATGTTGCGCTTTTAAGACATTAAAGTTAATGCTGTTGTTTCTAAACTGTCAGCCAGCATCCTGCTGTATAAGTTGATATGCTGCAGAGCAAATGCAGTGTTTTTCCACCTTTATTTCAAGTTTTCCTAACACAGAAACAGGAGTTTTTACTCCTCCTGCTGCTTTTAGTGTTTGTTCTTGTCAGGCTTTCTTATCCACATTATTGACTGGAATTGAAATTAACATATATTAAAATAATAGCTTTTTTTTTCATGGTGAAAATAAAGAACACTAGATGAGTGTTTTAGCTGCCCAACTACCTCTAATCACCGAATAGGAATTTTTTAGGAAAGATAACCCCATTCACACTTCAAATTGAACACTATTATTTAGGTTTTGATAATTTTTTAAGGCATATCAAAGTATATACTGTACACACAACAACACTTCGGTGCTGATGAATCTTAACTGATACAGAGGAAGGAAAAGCAGGAAGAAGATTTTGGCACAACCTGCCCATTGATTAGACACCAGGCAACTCTGAGCATCTAAAGAAGAGCAGATAGAATCTAAAATCTGAAAATACTGACAGTTAAGATCCTCTCAGCTTGTGACCAACATGTGCTGCGCGCCCCTCCTCCCTTGTTATTTAGTTTACTAACTCTATAAAGGTAAATTTCTAACATACAGCATGCTGGAAGGTAAGCAAGAACTAAGGACTTGCAGTTGGCTGCACAGCTCAGCTCACTAAACCTTCCCCGTGAGTTTGCATCCAGGTCAGTCCACAATAGAAGGAGAAACAGGACAGACACCCCCCCACCCTGCCCCACTGCAGCCATCCTGCACCAATAAGATCTGGAGTTCAGTCTTTCTTTGTGAATATTTTCACCTTCAAATGACATTAATGAAGAAGCATCTGAATTTACATATTTTATCAATAACTCGGTAGAGACTACTGATATCTGCATTGGCTGGATTCAAAATAAAAAAGCAGTGCCTCCACTGTCTGGTGCTCCCAGGCTGCATGTGGGAGTCCCTTGCCTAAATATCTTATCTTCCTCCCTGAAGCAGTGGACAGCATACAAGCACTCAGAAGAACCAGCCAGGAAGTAGTCAGGAGACCTTAAAAAAAGCTCCAGAAGAGTGCTACGGATGGAAACCACATTACAGTTGTAGGTATGTAACTAGTAGCAGTGGCCTCACTAGTTTGTGGATGCATGGTTTTAAAGGAGAAAATACCAAAACAGAATAGATACATTTTATCAGAGAACAATTTTTTTTAAAAAAATGTGTTAAAATGCACAGCCTTTTTATTGTCTGCCCCAAGTCCACCTTACTTACCAATCAAGGCAAAGACAGCTTTGATGATCCCCTCAACAAACTCCAGGCGTTGAAATCCTGCCCTTGAACCAAGATAGCAAGCATTCTTGTTTTTTCGACACGCATACTTCAGTGGATACTTCACTGACCACCACAAGCCAAAAAGAAGGAAGAAGCTTCCAGGGAGGGCATGCCCTTTGAAATTGCCCATGGTTTGCTGCTAGATGATACCTGCAGCTGAAATAAATGAAGATCAATTATTGGAATAGTAGAAGAAATCTGTGGGTTGTAATTTTAAAGTATCTCTGCATATAGATCAAAAGGGTGTCAATGAATTAAGCCCTCACAATTTATTTAAAAATAAATTTGTGTACTTACCTTCCCTGGGTGTTAAAAACACCCAGACAGTCTCCCCAGTCTTATAGTTTTGCAGAACAAGAGTAAGTGGCCCAACTGCAGAGCAGCTGACCCAAAATGCAGGGCTAGAAGTTGGCAAGTTAAGAGGGGAAAAAAAAGGCACTATGTCATGCTGTTGAAGTTATACTAGCAAAAGGGAGAACATAATGAATGTTCACAATTTGGTTCTTCTACCTTTAGAGAGGATTTTATGTTTCTTTATTCCACAAACAGAAATCAAGATGATACCTGACTAAAGGAGAAATTATTTGCATACAAATCTGGTGGGTAATTATTCATTTATTATCTCTGGTTTGTATTTCAATCCAGATGTCTCGTTATGATTTACATCAAGGTATTCTCAGTATATGATAGGTGAATTATGCACCCAGAACTAGATACATATTATCCTCATCAACTACCCTGTATGACAGGTTTATTTGTTGGTCAGTATTACAAAGTTGTTTAAAAGCAGTGCCATTGATAAAACCTAGTCATTCTGGTCATCATCCCAACTTTTAGCAGAGTTAACATAGCTCAAATAGNGTACTACTTGGTGGTATTGTTGCTAACTTAAAAACCTGATCGCCACACTGCAATGGAGTCATCTGGTTACGAATAGAACATGGAGGCTCTGATATATTTTTCTTTTCAGTCAGTATTTCCTACGGTCAGCTCTGCATAAGAAGTTTTAAACCATGGCTTTTGGGCCATGGCGTACGTGCAGATGGTTCACGTAATGCTGCCTAGTCACATAGTGTGAGCCCTCTCCTATTTCTGGAGGCTAAACTCCCCTGANGCACCAATAAGATCTGGAGTTCAGTCTTTCTTTGTGAATATTTTCACCTTCAAATGACATTAATGAAGAAGCATCTGAATTTACATATTTTATCAATAACTCGGTAGAGACTACTGATATCTGCATTGGCTGGATTCAAAATAAAAAAGCAGTGCCTCCACTGTCTGGTGCTCCCAGGCTGCATGTGGGAGTCCCTTGCCTAAATATCTTATCTTCCTCCCTGAAGCAGTGGACAGCATACAAGCACTCAGAAGAACCAGCCAGGAAGTAGTCAGGAGACCTTAAAAAAAGCTCCAGAAGAGTGCTACGGATGGAAACCACATTACAGTTGTAGGTATGTAACTAGTAGCAGTGGCCTCACTAGTTTGTGGATGCATGGTTTTAAAGGAGAAAATACCAAAACAGAATAGATACATTTTATCAGAGAACAATTTTTTTTAAAAAAATGTGTTAAAATGCACAGCCTTTTTATTGTCTGCCCCAAGTCCACCTTACTTACCAATCAAGGCAAAGACAGCTTTGATGATCCCCTCAACAAACTCCAGGCGTTGAAATCCTGCCCTTGAACCAAGATAGCAAGCATTCTTGTTTTTTCGACACGCATACTTCAGTGGATACTTCACTGACCACCACAAGCCAAAAAGAAGGAAGAAGCTTCCAGGGAGGGCATGCCCTTTGAAATTGCCCATGGTTTGCTGCTAGATGATACCTGCAGCTGAAATAAATGAAGATCAATTATTGGAATAGTAGAAGAAATCTGTGGGTTGTAATTTTAAAGTATCTCTGCATATAGATCAAAAGGGTGTCAATGAATTAAGCCCTCACAATTTATTTAAAAATAAATTTGTGTACTTACCTTCCCTGGGTGTTAAAAACACCCAGACAGTCTCCCCAGTCTTATAGTTTTGCAGAACAAGAGTAAGTGGCCCAACTGCAGAGCAGCTGACCCAAAATGCAGGGCTAGAAGTTGGCAAGTTAAGAGGGGAAAAAAAAGGCACTATGTCATGCTGTTGAAGTTATACTAGCAAAAGGGAGAACATAATGAATGTTCACAATTTGGTTCTTCTACCTTTAGAGAGGATTTTATGTTTCTTTATTCCACAAACAGAAATCAAGATGATACCTGACTAAAGGAGAAATTATTTGCATACAAATCTGGTGGGTAATTATTCATTTATTATCTCTGGTTTGTATTTCAATCCAGATGTCTCGTTATGATTTACATCAAGGTATTCTCAGTATATGATAGGTGAATTATGCACCCAGAACTAGATACATATTATCCTCATCAACTACCCTGTATGACAGGTTTATTTGTTGGTCAGTATTACAAAGTTGTTTAAAAGCAGTGCCATTGATAAAACCTAGTCATTCTGGTCATCATCCCAACTTTTAGCAGAGTTAACATAGCTCAAATAGCTTCTTCATTAAAATGACAGTTCTAACATAAGATTGCAATTTTTCTTTAAGTTATTGTAAACTGAGTTGTGCATCATGACACAAAAGCATATTAAATCTTTGCATAGACAACATGTAATCAAGAATAACCACTTTAGAAGCATTGGCAATCTGTACTTCCTGGTATTGTTGTTGCTAACTTAAAAACCTGATCGCCACACTGCAATGGAGTCATCTGGTTACGAATNTTTTTTTTTTTTTTCAGAATAGAAACTTTTTTGCATACACAGTTCCTAAAGCTGCCATAAGACTATTACCCAGTTGCATGAGGAGTGGTGACCTATTGAGNCTTCCCCGTGAGTTTGCATCCAGGTCAGTCCACAATAGAAGGAGAAACAGGACAGACACCCCCCCACCCTGCCCCACTGCAGCCATCCTGCACCAATAAGATCTGGAGTTCAGTCTTTCTTTGTGAATATTTTCACCTTCAAATGACATTAATGAAGAAGCATCTGAATTTACATATTTTATCAATAACTCGGTAGAGACTACTGATATCTGCATTGGCTGGATTCAAAATAAAAAAGCAGTGCCTCCACTGTCTGGTGCTCCCAGGCTGCATGTGGGAGTCCCTTGCCTAAATATCTTATCTTCCTCCCTGAAGCAGTGGACAGCATACAAGCACTCAGAAGAACCAGCCAGGAAGTAGTCAGGAGACCTTAAAAAAAGCTCCAGAAGAGTGCTACGGATGGAAACCACATTACAGTTGTAGGTATGTAACTAGTAGCAGTGGCCTCACTAGTTTGTGGATGCATGGTTTTAAAGGAGAAAATACCAAAACAGAATAGATACATTTTATCAGAGAACAATTTTTTTTAAAAAAATGTGTTAAAATGCACAGCCTTTTTATTGTCTGCCCCAAGTCCACCTTACTTACCAATCAAGGCAAAGACAGCTTTGATGATCCCCTCAACAAACTCCAGGCGTTGAAATCCTGCCCTTGAACCAAGATAGCAAGCATTCTTGTTTTTTCGACACGCATACTTCAGTGGATACTTCACTGACCACCACAAGCCAAAAAGAAGGAAGAAGCTTCCAGGGAGGGCATGCCCTTTGAAATTGCCCATGGTTTGCTGCTAGATGATACCTGCAGCTGAAATAAATGAAGATCAATTATTGGAATAGTAGAAGAAATCTGTGGGTTGTAATTTTAAAGTATCTCTGCATATAGATCAAAAGGGTGTCAATGAATTAAGCCCTCACAATTTATTTAAAAATAAATTTGTGTACTTACCTTCCCTGGGTGTTAAAAACACCCAGACAGTCTCCCCAGTCTTATAGTTTTGCAGAACAAGAGTAAGTGGCCCAACTGCAGAGCAGCTGACCCAAAATGCAGGGCTAGAAGTTGGCAAGTTAAGAGGGGAAAAAAAAGGCACTATGTCATGCTGTTGAAGTTATACTAGCAAAAGGGAGAACATAATGAATGTTCACAATTTGGTTCTTCTACCTTTAGAGAGGATTTTATGTTTCTTTATTCCACAAACAGAAATCAAGATGATACCTGACTAAAGGAGAAATTATTTGCATACAAATCTGGTGGGTAATTATTCATTTATTATCTCTGGTTTGTATTTCAATCCAGATGTCTCGTTATGATTTACATCAAGGTATTCTCAGTATATGATAGGTGAATTATGCACCCAGAACTAGATACATATTATCCTCATCAACTACCCTGTATGACAGGTTTATTTGTTGGTCAGTATTACAAAGTTGTTTAAAAGCAGTGCCATTGATAAAACCTAGTCATTCTGGTCATCATCCCAACTTTTANTTTTTTTTTTTTTTCAGAATAGAAACTTTTTTGCATACACAGTTCCTAAAGCTGCCATAAGACTATTACCCAGTTGCATGAGGAGTGGTGACCTATTGAGCCACAAAGGAGAAGAAAAAAAAATACAACTGTTCATGCTTAGCATGAAGCAGGCTGTGATTTAAACAGGGATGCTGAAGACAGTCCTGCCCTGACTGCCTGTCCCCTCCTCTTCCAAAGCTGATTTCTCCCACTGTAAGGGTTGCAGAAGGGGAGGGGTGAGCTTTAAAAGCTTTCCCTGGAGAAAACTCCCTATAGCTAATTTCTAGGGAAGTATTACTGNGAAAAAAAAATACAACTGTTCATGCTTAGCATGAAGCAGGCTGTGATTTAAACAGGGATGCTGAAGACAGTCCTGCCCTGACTGCCTGTCCCCTCCTCTTCCAAAGCTGATTTCTCCCACTGTAAGGGTTGCAGAAGGGGAGGGGTGAGCTTTAAAAGCTTTCCCTGGAGAAAACTCCCTATAGCTAATTTCTAGGGAAGTATTACTGAAGCACAAGAAAAGGGAAACGTGATATCTGTTGCACAAGCAAGCCCATTCCAGAGTGTGTCCTCGCAGGTATTGCCAGTGCTGGCATCCGCGTATTGAGGCGTGGCAGGGAAGCTTGCCGAGATGGCTGCATTGAGCCTGGGGAAGGCTCCCAGGGACACAGTGTCTGCCAGCTGCAGGGCAGCCAAAGTAGGAATCAGGGATAGAATGAGGGACATGTTTACTTATTTTTATGAACTGCAAAGGACACCAAGTAGGATTAGGGGTGTATGGGGAAGGGCTCCTACATGCCACTTGTCTTCCATCAAGAAGAAAAGCAAGGGTGCCATGCCCAGGAGCTGTTGTTGGGGGGCTTTGCTTCACCCGGCAAAGAGCTGCAAGAGCCATGAGGGGGAGTAAGCGGTGGCAGACCTGTCAGGTGGCTCTCAGCATGGGCACCCTGGCCACCAGGATGGTGATAACCACCTCCATCTCTGCTCACAAAATGCCAGATTAAGCTCTTAACCCCCTGGGGCTGAGCATGTGTTAGTGGTGCCAAATCAGCCTGCTTGTGAGCTTGCCCAGGGTGGGCTGGGCAGGGCAGGAGGAGAAAGCAGCAGCCGAGGGTCCGAGGATTGGGACAGCCTTCCTCTGCCTCCCCTACTGTCCTTAAAGTACTGCTAAGTTGTTGTCTTGTGTTTTATTTGCAAGTGGGGAAAGAATTGCTCACTCTCAAGCAGCTGACAGTGCAGTTGAACTCTTGAGGGTGCTGTTGGGGGGCTCAGCCCCACAGGTTAGATCCAGCCCCTGCGGTGTCATGGAAGAGGTACCTCATTTTGGGACATCTTTTGTTCAAGGAGTCTGACCAGCTTGTGCATCATTGCCAGTATTCACTGTACCATCATTTGCCTCAAAAAAGGGCAGTGTTAACAGGAGCTGAAGTTTTAGACAGTTGCCTAAACTTTGCTTTGAACTTTGAAATACTTCTTTTGCATTGAAATAATTCCTGGTTCTTCTGAAACTTGCTGACCTGAAAGGCACCGCTGTCTAAATTTTTAGACATGTGGAGTTTTATTTCCTTCTTTGAATGAAAGGAAGAGGGAAGAGTGAAGAGAGTAGCCTTTTCTCATAGTATGTCTGATCTCACTGAACACTGCTCATTAGAAAGACTTTATTCATCAGCTGTTTTGTTATTCACCACAGGTACATAGCACTCCAAATGGAAAGATTTACCCTGTCCAACACATCAAATCAAAATACTGGATTAAAAAAAGGTAAATTAAATCTATGAGAAGCCTACCTGTAGAAGAGTACAGCTTCATAAGAGTCAAATGAAGAACAGTGTGTTAATATCATTTGTGGTGCACAGTATACAAGACTTCAGAAGTAATTCTCAGTCTGTGAATTCACACCTGGGTTATCTAGAGCTCTAATCACTGAAGGATTTTTCTGCCCTAAATACAAGTAATCCATCAAGATACTCTGTTTAAAACTGGTTTTGTGCCTTTCAAAACAGGGGAAAAGAAGAAAAGACTGATACAGCAGCCACTGCTGCATATCCAATATAAACAAAACAGATAAATTGATTTTTGCTATAAGCAATACAATCACATTTTGTGATTTTATGAAAATCATTATGTGATTTTATGCCAGAGATGCAAGCAGAGAAATTCCTGAGGCTGCCCCACAGCTGATTGCTATGAAGGCTGGGTTCAGTCCCGCGGCGTCTGCCCACTCTCCCTCCACTGCCCCCCGAAACCATCCAGTCATGCGGTCTGCTGCATGCAGACCTGCAGCCAGTGACCTGTTTGCACAACCCTGTCCCTGTCCAACTCCTGCTCCCAACCCCACCAGGCAAAGCCACTGATGCCAGTGCTTACACAGGGCATGCAGACACCCGGCACCATCTGGCCACAGCCCTTGACCGGGTTTGTCTTTCTATTGAGCACATATGTACACCCTGACCATTGCTGATCATGTCACCCCTGTTACCTGCTGCGTGCATCCCCAGGATCTCTGCAGGCTCACTCAGATTTTCATGTCTCCATCCTGAAGCCTCAACACCCACAACCTTTCTACCACCATCAGCCATGGGGCCACAGCAGCCAGGGCACCAGCAAAGCAAATTTTGGACTCTACCCAGCGGAAGCTCCCTCCCCACCAACCGGCAGGGCTGCCACCCTGAGGAGCGTGCTCAGGAACCAGCAGGCAAGGCGCATGCTCCACCCCAGATTTAGGCTTTCCACAGCAAGTACTCCTTGAAACTCTGTTCTCAGAGGGTGTGGGGCCAGCCAGAAAGGGAGGATGCTGCCCAGGGGTCAAAGGCAGCCATAGGCCTTAATTGCCCCAACCAGCCTCACACAGGACTCCCACCCCAGCATCCACCACCCAGGGGTTCTCAGGTGGGAAAGGGAGGGGATTAGCAAATGCAGTTTCCAAGTGAGCACTTAAGAAAATGTGTGGGGGTTTGTGGTTATTAAAAGCTGCCTTTTTAGCCTGAAAATTATCTCACACTAGCAGAAGAATGAAAGGCAGATAAGAAACAGACTTACATGGTTGGTTTAGATATCTTCTGCCTTTTTCAGGAGGGACTTTTCGTAACTTTTACCAGTTTGATTCCTGATCTCCTGAGGCTGCCCAGGTGGGGACTAAGCAAGATTTACAAACAGCCTGTCGTCACAGGGGAGGTGCTCTAGCCCTTTGATTAATTTTGTGGCTCTCCTCTAGACTCTCTCCAACAGGTCCATGTCTTTTTTATGTTGGGGGCCCCACATCTGAACACAGTACTCCAGGTGGGGTCTCACGAGAGCAGAGTAGAGGGGGAGAATCACCTCCCTTGACCTGCTGCTAATGCTTCTCTTGATGCAGCCCAGNNNAGGGACGCAAGCAGTAGCTGAGCCAGAGCTAGCCCGCTAGCCCTGCAGCAGGCAGTCTCCCTTCCCCGCATGTTCTCCTGCTCCAGCAGTATGCCTTGCAATCTCCTGTGTTTATCAAGCCCTGGGGGATGATAAAGAGGACAGTCATCCAGAAATGTGGGGTTTTTTTCCAGAAATGGCACAAGTTATGAGGCCACAAACTCACTCTGCTGCAATGTATTTGTTTCGGCTACAGACCCCACCTGGAGTACTGTGTTCAGATGTGGGGCCCCCAACATAAAAAAGACATGGACCTGTTGGAGAGANAAAGAGGGTAGATTTAGACTAGACATTAGGAAGAAATTTTTCACTGTGAGGGTGGTGAGACACTGGAACAGGTTGCCCAGGGAAGCTGTGGATGCCCCATCCCTGGAGGTGTTCAAGGCCAGGCTGGATGAGGCTTTGAGCAACCTGGTCTAGTGGAGGGTGTCCCTGCCCATGGCAGGGGGATGGGAACTTGATGATCTTTAAGGTCCTTTCCAACCCAAACCATTCTATGATTGTATGATTCTATGATAACAAGTTAAAACTGAAGATTAAACATTAGCAAAGTTATTGCAGCAGCAAAAACTGTGGTATTTTTTCTCCCATATGCTAGATTAGGAAACAGTGATGTGTTTATAATATTTGATAGAGAATGTTTATTTATCTGTACCAGCCACAGTAATTTATCATGATGTCAGTGAGAATAACGCACCCAGATAAGAGGAGGAAATAACACATCTGTAGGCACTTTCTAATCAGTGCACAAATTGTGATCATACAGCTTCTACCAAAACTGGAATCCAGCAAAGTTCAATGCATCTAAGACAAAATCACAGAGAAGTTTACTTCTCTATGAAAATTTCCTACTTGCACTTAAAGATGTATTCGCAAGGCAAGTGCCTTTTATCCTGCAGCCCTTAAACTGTAAACACCACAGAGAGTGATGCTGATCTGAAAAACAATGTCTGCTGTAATTACTTTGTTCACTAAACGCATTACTGATTTCATGTCATGACTAAAAGCATTTCAGCATGTACAGCCCCACGTTTCCAGATGAGATCACTGCTCTGCTGTTAAGGAAATACTCAGTTGGCACCTATAGCTCCTTCAGAATTAAACTGGAACCACGTGCTGTGTATGCTAATGAAAGCAGGACTCAAGACCTCTTGAGTACTAAACATTACATTACAGCCTTGATATTTTTGGTTTAAGGGTGTGGGAGAAAAATAATTTAGGTCAAAAAAAAAAAAAAGGGTGTCATGAATAGGCATCTTGGAAGCCTGTAAGAGAATTCACTCCTTGATAAAATCTTCAGGCCTACAAGACAGGGTTGAAAAAAGAAAAAATCTCAAAGAGCTAATGACTTATGTATTGGCTTTAGAAAGGAGGGACTCCAAGACACCATCTCTCATAGTGCTGAGTTTGGGCCCACAATTTGAACTACTCTATTTTTTTTCAGTGCCTTCTTCAGAACTCTCCTTTCCCAGGTTCTTGTCCTTCTCAGCCCTTTGAGTGCTCCTCACTGTGTTTTTTCATCTCTCGTGACCCTCAGTTTTCTGGCTTTCTTTCCCCATTCTCTGTGCATCTGCTGACACTGTTTCTGCTCCCGTATTGGAGCAGGCTATCTCCAGGGGTTATCCAGGGACAGCAAACACTCCATAATAATCTCAACATTGGCTCCTGATACCAGGGCAGCTTCTAGTCTGTGGATACGAAACTTTTAGTCTTCAGGGCTGACAATTGGAGCCTTTTATTCAGATCACCATAAGTTCAAAAAACACACACACAAAAAAACTAAATTTTGTAGTTGCATGGACTACGTAAGAGTCATTTTTTCCTATCAAAGATTCACAGTTTCTTTACTAGCTATAAAACCTGGTATTTCCTGGCACTGCCTGAAATAAAGGGTAAAACAGCATGGGTATGTGCGTAAACTATTGCAGGTATGAGAATGCTACCTCCCGTGGGAGTATGTTTGGCTTCAGCTACCACAGCCACTTCCCTGAGTGCAAGAGCCTGGCAGTAGCTGCTGCCCCCCATGGGGTGACCTTCCAGCTGTCCCTGCAGAGCAGCAGCTCGCATCCCCACTGAGGGACACAGCAGACTGCTGCCCTCAAAGTGAAGGTGCTGCCAAGGCACGGCTCCTCCCAGCCCAGCAGCCTGTTTGTGACTGTGTTTGTGGCAGCAGCTGGGTGCTGCTGGATGAGCGGAGTACTGGAAGGATGTGCTGAGACATCCCACTGTTGTGCTGCAGGAGCTCATTGCTGACATACAAGACTGGCTCCTCTTTCTAGCCCACCTGGCATTAGGCTCAGCTACAGCTCTTATTGCTTCCTGATTTTAACCTGAATTGTTGCAGCTAGCAAAATTTCTATATGCTTTCTCTTCTTAAAGGCAATTCTTTTTATAGTCTTTAAAACAGAGTAACTTCAGTAAACAACCTCTGCAGATCCCTAAGTGTCCTTGAAGGTCCATGGTCAAGCAGAGGTCATGCCACCAGTAGGAAGATTGCTCTGTGGATACCCAAAAAAAACAGTTTTGTAGGGTGTAATCCCTGGCTCCTTCTTGTAGTTCCAGGTGTGCTCACCTAAATGTTCTCTGCTTCCTGATAGGCTAGAAAGATGTCAGGAGAGCAAGAGTTTGATATATCAACAGATGATTTTGAGATCAAAGCCCTGCACTGGAGAAAATATGGTTCATTTTCTGTTAGCATCCCTTTTATGGACCTCCCCTTACAACATCTTAACAATAGAGTCAAGGCTTCAGTGGAACGATCTTGTAAGACAGCAAAGGTGACGGGACCACTAGACTATGACAGATATTTGTGACAAATATTTGTAACAAATACTGATGGCCACCTGGGTTGTGAACGATCCTGCATTTGACACTTGCAGACTGTTACAGGTTGCTGCAATTGTCATTTATGTTTCCAAATACTTGTTGAATACAAGAAGACACAACCCCAAAAGAGGTGGGGGATGTCTACTGAGAAAATTCCATGTCTGAGTAATCTGAACTGGTATTTTCCACCTGCAAGGAAGCCAGGCTGAAAGAGAAATGTGAAGAATTCTGTTCTTGGAGAAGGACAGATCTTCAGGTATGAAGGACGAGGCTTGCTGACCTCAATATGATCTATAATTCTTTGGCTGCAAGGGGTGCTCCCTTATCATAACTACCAGTGACTGTGCAGAAAAGCCGTGAAGATTTCTCTTCATTATGTACAGTACCAGTTATTGGAGTGACCGAAGACTTTGAATGAGAAACTGGACTATTACAAAGAAGACCCTGTTTTAAAGAATCGCCAAACACTAACAAAATATGGTAAGCAGAGGTTTTATACTGTGGTGTGCATACTAGTAACTCTTGTCTTAAGGATAGTCTCAAGTTAAGGGAAGGGATGCCATTCAGGGGGACCTTGACAGGCTGGAGAGGTGGGCCCATGCAAACCTCATGAAATTTAACAAGGCCAAGTGCAAGGTCCCTCCGTGGGTCGAGGCAATCCCAAGCACAAATACAGGCTGGGCAGAGAATGGATAGAGAGCAGCTCTGACGAGAAGGACTTGAGGGTATTGGTGGATGAGAAGCTCAACATGAGCC
>VZTO01011354.1:0-23553 GCA_013400615.1 Syrrhaptes paradoxus | reverse complement strand
ATTTAGACTAGACATTAGGAAGAAATTTTTCACTGTGAGGGTGGTGAGGCACTGGAACAGGTTGCCCAGGGAAGCTGTGGATGCCCCATCCCTGGAGGTGTTCAAGGCCAGGCTGGATGAGGCTTTGAGCAACCTGGTCTAGTGGAGGGTGTCCCTGCCCATGGCAGGGGGGTTGGAACTTGATCTTTAAGGTCCTTTCCAACCCAAACCATTCTATGATTCTATGATTCTATGATTCTATGATAAGTTGACAAAAACAGGAAGGGAGCTCATCTCAACACATGCAAAAGCACTAGTGAGTCCTTGATGGCATTCATAGGAAGGACTCAGTTTTCTTACCAAAACTGTTACAATCAGGCTCAGTTAGCCAACATGATGCTCATAATAGCTCATACTTGGGCAACAAACAGGTGACTCTTGCAAGAGATGGACTTCTGTCCTCTGCTAGGGAGGAGACTGGAAACCAGTGTCACATGTCCAGAATATTGGCTCCTAGTGGGACACTGTGCTGCATTTTGCTGACTCCTCCTGCTGAAATCCATCCTCCTTTTCTTGAATCTCTGCTTTTTGAAGTTATATAATTAAGGGATTGGTAACCTTCAGCCATCCTGTCTGTCTGTGGAGTACAGTTAGGTAGCACGAGCCCTCACAGCTCTTAGATGGCAAACAAAGTGATTAAAAATATAATCTCATGAATTTTGATGCTGTAACCAATAATATTTACATGCTTGGGGCTTGCAAAATTATGTTGTGATAAGAGGGGGAAAAATAAAATGATAAAAAGCTTTATTGTCAGTAATTTCCATAAATCCATTCAACAGAGGAGGAGGTGGAATTTGCATCTAGAACTTTGCCTTGGCTGACTTGCCTTTGTACCTGGAATTTTTCCCTGCAATCTTCTCTGTCAAGATCAGGGTGCTTGATATACTGCTTGTCACAAGGGGGACCAAGTGCACTGCCTGTACCAACTGTTGCTTGGGAGAAACACACCCAACAACAGAAAGATGTGTGGGTCAGAAAGGAAAGAAAAACATTAATGAATAAATGGGAGCGTTGGCAAGGTAGTCTGTTTCATTTATAATAACTGGGAGAAATGACTGTCTGAGTTTGCCCAGCTAGAAAAACTGAAATGCATCGGAGAAACAGGTATAGTTCCTCTTTATGGGACCACCTCATACTCACTTAAAGGGAGTCAGCTAGTACTAATGCAATATTAGCAGAAACTGAAGTCCTCCATAATGCAAGGCTAGAGTAGCAGCAACTTCTGTTCCAGCGGCCCCTCAGACGACAGAATTAACAGAGGGAGCAAGAGTAATGCTGTGAAGTAGGAGCTTTGTAATTCAGCCAGACCAGCAGCCACAGAAAGGGCCTGTGTTGTCTTCAAAAAACCACTGGCATTACAGATGCTACACACTGTATCTTAGAAATGTCTCAAGTGCAAGGTCATGTGAAGCAAGAGTTTTAGGAATTTTGCTCAATAGCATTAAAATGTTATAGCAGGCCCAGATTTAGGCATAAATTGATCAGAAAGGACTTAAACATCCATTTTATCTTCTGGGACAAAAAACTGTGCCAGAATTCAAGTTCTGGCTCATGCTGCACAAGACAGGAGTCCCACAGCAGAGTGGCACTCTACTAAAAACTAAGATTTTTTCAAAAACAATGTTTAATTATTTATAACCTCTGGGTTTAGGAACTTGTTTTGCTCATAGGTAGGAAGAGACAATCAAAATTACTACTGCTGCGAACTGCAAGTGAGCATGAGTGTGTTTGATCTCATCTAAGAAATAGAGTAGGAGCCAGTTGACATGAGTTTTGACACTGAGAAGCCATGATTCACGTACATCTTCAGACTGGAAACAAGGGACCAGTTTTTGTGCTGCTGCACTGTCTGTTTGCAATAGTGAGTAAAACGATATTTCCAGGAAGATTTGGTATGCAAAAGAAAAAAAAAAAAAGAGTAAACACAGAGCATTTTGCCTAAACACAGGCATAATTATTCAAGCCGCTCCTCAAGGTTCATTTAACTTTTCTGCCCCAGCAGTTATTTCTACCCACACTCTCCACAACTGAAGAGAAATCTGTTTGGCTTACCCAGCTCCATTTATAAAGAGGAAAAGACAGAAAAAAGCCCACACAAGCAACCCTGAAAAGCAGCAAAAGACATCTGAATGAACTTGGGAAAGGTAACTCCAGACTCAGTGATGAATTTGCATCTAAAATGGATATTCAATACATTCCTTTTACAAACAACAAAGTACTTGTGGTGACTTACTTGTAGTACAATGTATGCTATAACTTAAAACACATCTGCAAAAATATAAGGTGATGCAAACAAAGTTATACGTACTGGAGAAATCACAAGTCCTAGGTATGTAAATCCATAGTAATCATCATATATTCAGTTTAAACATGAAGAAGCATAAACACTTTATTTTGAAGTACTTCTATGTTTCAGCTCCTAAGCTCTGAAACTTCAAAAAGCCACTTATCAGAAAACTAATTAAATGTTTGATTCCATCTCAAGTATTAAGCATTATTGGGAGAGAAGAATATGATTTATCACTGAAAAATAAATTTAAAAAAAATGGAACATATGCAGGAAGTGGAAGTGTTTTTCCAAGAGTTATTCTATTTTGAAACAGAGAGGCTGAGATAATTGAATTTCAGGGTTTTTCTCATATAGTAAGTAGACATAGCTACATTTAAATTCTCTTAATTTTGCCTGGAAGTTCAAGCTTGGACGAGATTTGAGACATCCAAGGAAGAGTGAGGAAAAAAACCCAACAAAACAGACAAGAAACTTAAAACTAGAGTGAATGTTTTATTCCTATCCCTAACAATTAATCTTCGTCTAATGATCTAGAACCACTGCTGCAAAAAAACTTTTACCTGGGGTAAAATAATCCGGCCGTATTTTAGTGCCAGCACCCTTCTCGAAAGCTACTTCTGATTTAGAAATCCCCTCCTCGCTTTTTACTTCAGGAGTCACCCCCACGGACCGAGCCAAGCCAAACATGGAGTAGATGTTGTCCTTTTACCCGGGAATATCCAACACCCCCATCCCCTGCTCCGCTGTCCCAACCGCCTCCTCTCGCCCTGCGCCGGGGCGACCCCCCGCCTCTCCCGCCCCTGCGCTGCCCTTACCTCCGCCGCCCCGCTCCCTCGCAGCCTCTTCCTCCCCCGGCAAGCCCCTCGCCCCCTCCCAGGGGGGTCCGCTGCCAGCCCGTCCGAGCCCCGCGGCCGCGGGACCCTCCAGCTGCTGGGATGCGCCGCCGCCGCAGATGTTTTGCGGCCCCAGATGTTCCCCTGGAGGCCCCGCGGGAGGGTTGGGGGGGCGGTTTCCTCCCCGCCTGGTTGGGGAGGTCCCAGGGTAGAGGCAAAATAAAAGGGGCTGGGGGAAAGCCAAGCTGCTCGCCCTCTCGTTCTGCCCCGTTTTCCAGGAAAAGTGGCCAGGGCTGGCGGCGGGGCTCACGGCTGGAGGGAGCGGCTCCCGCTAGCCCGGGCAGGCTAGGAAAAGTAGAAAAAGTAGAGCGACTTCCTGACACACAAACTCTCCCTTGATAGCCGCCACTAACACAGGCTTCCCCCCCCACACCTTTTTTTTTTTCCACCCCCCTGCGCTGCTTTTGTCCATAAAAATGAGCACTCGTGGCTGTAGTTCCTGTAATTTCTCAGGAATGTATGGCAGAGCCCTGAGTCCAAAAGAAGAATGTCTAAAAATAAAATTGAAAGGATGAAGCCACAGTTTTATTTGCGAATGTCATGCTGTAGTAAACGGTGTCAGTGACATTTCTGAATCATTCACAGTCTAATGAAAGGCATCTTGAACTGCACCACCTCTGTTACATTAGCCAGCAGAGAACACCAACGAAATCCTCAAAAATTCCATACAGAAAAATACCTCCCTTGAGGTATTTGCCAGGAAGTTGGGATAATCAGGTTCCGAAGCTCTGTTTAAACAACACCAGAAGCCTCCCTGACCCTTTCCGCCCCAGTCAGCATCAAGCTCCTGTGTTGCCAGCCTCCCCTGTTGGAACAGCCAAGCCAAGGTGCAACCCTCCCCACCAGTCAGCCATAACCTGGACTAAATTCAGAGATACCCTCAAGTCCCCTAATTTAAGATTTCTGCTTTTCAGGATCTGAAAGTTTTCACCTTAAGAAATTTGTGGGTGAAGTTAAATCCATGTAAAGACTGAACTTAGATCAACAGTGCATTGCTGTTTGACACTTTTCACCCTCAATTATCTTCTCGAACAGCTCCATCCATGCCTGCCTGCTTAGTATAAAGTGACACTTTCACTATCAGATAAATAGTACTACATCAAATACCGTTCAGCGTGTGGCAAGCAGATGCCTTTGCAGGCTGGGTGATGTAATGAGTACACAGAAAAAAATCAATTAATATTTTCCAGAAGGACCACCTCTCTGTAAACAGTGTTTCAGAAATCCAGCCTCTGTGGCAGCTGCTCCTCTTTCCTGGTCTGAGAGACTTCTTTTGCGATGTTTTTTAGACAGCAGAATGCATCTCACATAATGGCATTAATTCATACCTAATGGATATCCTTCTGTTGCAGAGGCATTTTCAGTTTGACTGAGCTAAATCAGTCAATGAAACTGATAACTAACCGTAATTACCTCATCTATTTACCACTAGTTTGACGTGTTTGTCTTGGCAGTGGAGCAAAAATCACTTCCTGGGATTCTTCTCTTCCATCCATACTTAAGATGACTTAAAAGTGATTCTGAGTAACAATTACTGTCTCCAATGTCAAAAACTCCTGAAACCCTGCAGGGATTCTGCACTTCTGTGGGGATCATTGCAGCATGCATTAAAGAAACCACAGAGAAGTACATGCATAGAATATTCTGTAAAACTGTCAGGGACTACAGAAACAACAAAACATCCTCTGAAATTTTTTACCAAAGGTCAACAAGAGGCCAACAGCACTGCTATGTTCAGTCAAGTTCAGACCTTCTTTCATTTTCATCTTATTCTTTTTACCTTATTCCAAAGTTAGGAAATGAATTCACCATACCTGTTCCAAACTTAGGATACATGCCTGACACAAAGGCAGGCAACTGAGCCCTTCTCTTGCTGGAGGACTAGAGCATCCACACATCTCTGAAAGGGCTACGTGTGCTTCCCAAACTCTAGTTGATCAAAGGAGACAAGAAATTATATAACACTTGTCTTGCTTGCTGGGACCATGTATTCTCAGAGTTAATACAAGCAAGGGCAAATACCTTAAAGAAAATTTATATATGTAAAAATTAAGTAAAATAAGTGAAAAATACTTCCTCAGATCACAGCTATTTTCCTGCCTGTTCAGGATTGCTTTCTACAATACAATTACAAAAGACAATTAAAATTACTAATAAATCCACTTTACCGGCTTGTAACTAATAACATACTGGGTCAGTTCCACTTTTCTTCCTGCTCAACATTTCCATCAGCAAAAGAACAATTATCTTAACAATGCTTAACACTGTAGTGAGTGTTAAGTCAACACTATGATTGATTCTGGACAATCATTCAACATTTGATGGGTTTGATGTGATTAACATTGCTTTTGCTGTATGGTAAAATGACCATGTAATCATACTGTATATCCTCTCCAACTCAGTAAGAACAAGCTATCGAGTAACTGCAGATGAAAACTGTGGTTTCTAAATTAGAAAAGCAAGATTTTCTGACCAATACAGCCCAAGTGTGTCATTTATGTCTGCTCATCTGACAAACTTATTATTTCCTGGTTTTGCCTGGAAAATTCCTTCATAACTGGGAATCTCTCCACTCTTGCTGGAGTCAAAGTAAATAGCTGCCACAAAAAATAATTAAGGAATGCACCTTAAATAAGTCTCCGTTGGACTTGGGTCCCTAAGATGCTTGCAAAGGAGACTTTTTAGAGGCATTTGTTTGGTTATTCTCTGCTTATACTGAGCATTGCATCTGAAGAGAGTAAAAAAAAAAAGAACACCACATTTCTTGATGGCTAAGCCTAAATGCTAAGAGGTGAATGTGCAATTAGTGCTTGAACCACTTTTCACAGAAGCTAACTGAATGAAAGATTGCAAGGCCAAATGTCTGTGGCTCCAATCCCCCCAGGTCTACTACATTGCATTGAATATGGCACTGAGTTCTTTACTTCATGAGAGTTATCAGGTGCTTACATCAACCACAGCAAACAGTCATCTCTGTACATCACCATTTGCACCACAGTCACACACCCATGCCTCAATCCAAATACTCATGAGTATGCTATAGACTAATCAGAGTTATACATCATTTAGGATTCCTGTAACATCTGCAGGTTGGCCCAGAAGGTGAATGGTAGCACGTGGAGGCAAGTGAGCTAGTTTCAGCCTGGTCACTTGGGTTGACAGTACCTTTAGCAAATGGTGGTAGCAGATGCCACCGTCACCTTGCTCTGAGTTGTTTCCACAGGGCTCTGGCAGCCTCACTCTGCACCTTTGGATTCTGCTGCACTTACCTTGACTGGCTGTGTTCATGCCAACCTGCCTCCTGAGGAGGCCACCTGGCCTTCAGCACAGTTATAGGCTAGAGATGTGCAAGGTCGTGGCCCTGCACAGTTGTGGGATGAAGCTAACCATGGACCTCCTGAGCCTAGTCCAGTCCAACAGGACACATTCATGACATGTCATTGTAAAAACTGAAGTGAAGTGTCTGCTCCCTTTGATACTTCAAGTCCAAGATTTGCTGTTTGTAGGTATCTCCGCAGCACCACATCTAATTTATAGCTCACATGCAGCATGTAATTGCAGCTGACACTGATAAAATAACTGGTCCCCAGACAGAGTGCCCAGAAATTTAAAAAAAAAAAAAAAAAATATGGCCTTGAAAGTTTTATGCAACAGTTGAATAAAGAGCAAATACATGCATTGGCTAGAACTTGATGAAAAGCAAACGTTGACATTCTGTTTTCAATATAACTTGTAACAAGCAAAATAAACAAAAAATGAATTGCAGCACAAAGACCCATCTTATGACAGTTCAGTTTCTGGAGTGCCAGTAGACTTATTTGTTCTTGGATGGATTTAGAAGATCCAAGTTCAAATCTGTAAAGTTTAAAAATGGTTCTAGGCCTAATTCTGCCATCAATAAAATATTTAGTTACACTGTACATGACATTTTAAAAATTACTAATTTTAATAATTTTTAATTACGTTGTACTTTTCAGTTTTTCACAAATAGGCTGTATAAGAAACTTTCAAGAAATGTGTTTTTTTCAAGTTTGTATCCTTGGTGTGCATTAATCAGCAATGTGTCAAGCTGACTTCTAGCATATAAAAATGTATCCCCCCTTATGAAAGTCATTAATTTAGAAGAACATTCAAAAACACTCAGAGAGAAAAACAGTCAAGAGAGCTCATCTTACCCCTGTCTGCATTAAGAGAGAAACAGCAATGACTGCAGGTACAGTACCTGAAAGAAGCTATAATTCATGGATAATTGACTGTATTTCAAGTTAATTAGAGTCCTTTGAACTAATCTAGCAATTTGGCATGGGGAATCTAGTGCAATAAAGCCAGAAATGCCAAACATATTAACTGTAAGAAGTTTTCTCCAGAATTCTCCATTCCCGCATAATGATGATTCAGAACAGAGAAATCTGGGAAAAGGAGCAGCACTGAAAGAAAGTAATTTGCAGATCTCAAATATTTTTCTTCAGATAATATCAGTACTTAAAAGGAATAGATGGCTTGACACTGAGACCTGTGCAGGTGAGGTAGTCTTTAGTACAAACATATAAAAAAAAGATGATCCCTGTCCCCACATTGCAGAGTAAGAATCTTTGCTTTTTCTCTTCTCATCATGTACCACCTGAATGAGAGCAAAGATTACTTTTAAGGCTGCAAATGACACCCCAGCAGCTTGAAAATCGACTCTGAGGATGTGGAATGACATTTATTTTTGCTACACTTCAGCTCATGAAGCAAGTTTTTAATTAGAAAGTAAAAGTTTATACATGCTGCGGAAAATGATGTTCACTAACCTGGCATTTTTCGGTGGAGGATGGCTGCCAACAGATTAGTCAAACAGGTCTACAACAACGTGACTTCTCAATAGTGTCATGTGGCAGAGAGCTCGTCTGTTGTACTCACTTGGGGCAAATACCAAGCCAAGTTATAGTTTATCAGCTGTTGCAGAAGTTGAGGTGTGGAAATACAAGGCAGAGGGGCTGTGGGAAAATGGGATAATCTGTCAGTTGAGAAAAGAAATGGCAGCTGCAAGAACTAGAAACTGTCCCTGACTCTGTCAGGTTCCTTGGCCGTTTCTAGATGAGTTACCTGCATGTCTGCATTTGGCTGATGATGATTTTGGAGCACCTGATAGAAGACATCAAGGTTATAGATTTATAGAAGCACCAAGCACCCAGAACAGCAAATGAAGTCTGCTGCAGCAGTTAGTTAAAATAGAAACTATTCTGAACAAATGTCAGGGCCAAGAGAGTATTCAAAAATATAGTAAAAAGTTCCTAGTTCGCTGGAAATAGTAACTCCTTACCTTTAATGCAGACTGTGATGATAACAATGTTTGCAAAATATTCAGAGGCTGCAGTAAAGTTACCCCAGAAAAGCTCATGAAGAAGCTGGCATCTCCAAATACAGCACACTCTCTGGGTTGTGCGGTGATAAATGGGGCTCACTGTCACACACTTAGTCCACAAAATATAGAGACCAGCTTCATTCCCAGATGCTGTCCTGCATTTACATTAAACAAGGCGCCAGTCCTGTGGAAAAAATAGTATGCAGTCAAACGATTAAATCATGTCACATAACACACATTGCGTGGGGGAAGGAAAGGGGCTGAACTATGCTGCCAAAGGCAGCATTAGGGCTGGATTTGTCCAGCTCTTGAGAGTTTAACTTTGTAAACCTAATGGTGTTCTTACAACTGTTTTTTTTTTTATGATGCAACTTAATCTTCCTCATTGTTTTGTTCATTTTTGTTCTCTCTGTCTCTCTCTGACTCACTTGCTGCATTTGGCATGTACCTCAGTGAGTCAGGAGAGAGGGCTAGCCAGGGGAGGACATCAGGGTGAACAACCCTCTGGACAGAGACAGAAGGCAGAAAGAACAGGATGGGAGAATTGTCTAGTTGAGCAGTGATATGAAAAGCACCAGCTGTAGCCCAGCCTAGTGAGAAAGAGTGAAAAATGCTTTTTCAGGGGAAGAGGGAAAGCGAGATCAGGAGCACAGCTGTGGGAGGTGAGCGTGGAGGGACAACGAGGTTGGAAAGCTGGTGTTGCTGCACAGGCATTGCCTCCTGCCACACTTTCCCCCTGGCTCTCCTGCAGCACGGCAGGTGACATCCTCCTGCTTGCCGCACAGAGCCATGGCGCGAAGCTGCTGTGGTGCCGGTCTTCATCCCACGGGAACACCAGGGCCAGAAAAGCTCTGGTGGAAAAGAGCTCCCCCCACACACACACGGAAGAGGAAAAGCACTAATAACAAAGGAGTCCATGCAAGCGCCACAAAAGTCTCTGTGTCCAGGTGCAATATTCCCTGGAGACAAAAGCTTTCCACTCGGTCACAGTTGTCCCCAAACAGCTCCTTGCAGGGACGGCCACATGTCCCATCTCACTTAAACGCAGGAACTGGATCCTTCAGTCTCCTGTTGCTTAGTGAATCTTTGCCCTCCCAAATCACCTGATTTCTGCCACACATCCACCTCCAGGTCCTTGCCATCAACCCAAAATACTTCTCACAAACCAGCTCCCTCCCCATGGTGGCCCTGGGTTTCTCCATCACACTCCTTCCCAGGGATGCCCTGATCAGATGGCCCACACCACCAGCCAGAGCTCCTCATCCCTGATCTCGCTGACCCTGCTCCCAAACCAGCCACCAAGCAACAGCTGCCACAGTGCTCCAGCATTAACTCTCTCGGCTCTTCCTCCCTTTTGCAAGTAATTTAGCAAGCCAGTGATTAGTGTAAAGGGTGATTTATGATCCTGGGTCTATTGCTGAAGTTCCCAGCCAGAACATCCTCCTTCAATTGAAAAAGAAAAAAAGAATCTACTATTAATCTTGTTTTGACATTCCTGTGATTTACTTCAGTTGTTTTAAGAAATTCAGTTGTTTTACCTCCTTTTTGTTTCTGAGCAAAGGTATTTATTTGACAGAACATAGGAACAGATTTTGCAAACATGTCCATTTGTGTTTAATTTCACAACCATGAGTAATACCCCTGCAATTAGCATATTCATACATATTTGAGGAATGAAGTTCAGTGTGGCTTTCTGTCTCCAGATTTCCCCTGAAATAACAGTGGGAGGATGAGGACTGTAGCTCACATTAACTGTGCAAACAAGTTGAGTGGTTTAAGACTCCTGCTCCTCCCCAGCTGCTTATTTCTGTCCCACTGCCAGATGTACCCTCAGAGCAAAGCTGCCCAACAGGAGTGCATCCTGGCCCTTCGCTGTCAAAGTCTGCAGCTCAGCAAAATGACACAAGCTTCCTTGCATTGGTTGGATTCTGAACTGGACCAGATGAAATGTAGGTGGATGTGCCACTCAGCTCACTTTGCTACAGACTGTAGTAGAGCAGAGGTTGCATTTCATGAACAGAAATTTTTCAAAATGTATTTTAAAACACAGCTTATTTTCAGCCATGTTGTGTATCAGAAGTACCTGTAATATGGTTTTGGTTTTTTTTCTGGGTGACGTAAGAGAACAGGAGGAATGGAGATTTTTTTACTAGTCAAGACAGTGTCAGATCTGAGTTTGAAAAGTCAATCTGCACACTTGGCAAGTAAACAAGAATCATTAAACTATTGATGGAAACCTGAATAGACCTGCTAAATATAACATACACACTGGAAAGAAAATGTTCCTTTAAAAAAAAAAAAGTTGCTAAAAGCAAAGGCTTTGATTAATATTTCTACATTTATGTTTCTAGACTAGCATGTGCTGCTTATAAGAAAAAAATACTTTTGCTTTTTCTCACTGAGAAACTTCTGGTATCATATATAATTATTTTGTCAGAATAAAGACCAAACTGGCAATACCCTGGGGCAAGAAGCACATTATTTTTCCTATAGTAAGGATTAGGGGAGATCTTTCCAGAAGTTTTATTGTGTTTAACATTGAAAATATGGAAAGCAAGACTGAGCACTGGCAGCAGCAGATCCCTTAGTGATGAGAGGGACATTTTGGGCAACAGAAGGACTTCACCAGCTGTAGGCAAGTATCTGAGGAAGGTTTTAGAGAAGCATGGGCAGACAACCCACCTTGGTTTCCAGGTGTTGGGTGGAAACTGCTGAACCCCAGGGCTGCCAGAGAGGTGAAGAGCAGCTTAGCTGAGTGTACAGGAGGAGCAGCTCCCTGGGGGGGAGCTGGGTGAACTGCCTCTGATGTCAGTCACCTGTTGACCCCAAGGAAAGCAGCAGTCACCAGGAGCCCTGTGCCTCTGCAGGGGTTGATGCTCCTCCCTTCCCTCCAGCCTGGGCATGCAGTGTGCATGTGGGTGGCAGCACACAGAGCTACACCAGCAGCTCTCCAATCAGTAAATGGAAATAGAGGCATATCAGGAGAACAGTTTGGGAAGCACCTGCAGCAAGGAGCTGCCAACTAGTGATTCAGCAATACAGGGTTTCAGGAGAGAGATCAAGGTTTTCTGCTGACCACGAGGTAAATACTGCAGTCCCTAATACCAGCCTGAACTCTGCTGCGGGTTTCAGTGTGTATTGCTTTCCTTCATATCAACAAAAGTCATATATGAACAACACAGGCAAAATTTGAGCATGCGGTCCTGTGCTGCTCTTGGTCATGGTTTGTTTGGTTTGGTTTTTTTTCTGTTGTCTCCTACTGGCACTATAATTTGTTTTAATCTCAAAGTCCTGCTTGCAGTGACTACAGTGCTTGTTCTCACCCTGTATTTACAGACTCCCTCTGCTGGAAAATAGCTATATATGTTATCTAGCCATTTAATGACCATAAGTGAAATGACTTGTAAACAATGTATTTTGTAGCAAATGTGTAATTTTTATTTACACTGTCCACAGAATTCCAAAAATATTTTTATGTCTTTCCTAAACACTGGCATGTTTCTAAAACACACTCAGGCAGGAGTTAGGAGCTGGTTTTTCTCTTCAAAGTTGGTCTCTGAACAGTATAAAAAGCTTCAATACTTTCAGTAACCTTCTAATACATTCATCCACTGAGTAAAGTTTTGTTTTCTTTCTTCTTCTAGAACTGGAACTGATCACTAAATACTTCCCCTTCATAGTCCTGAAGGCCCCTCTCTTCTTGACTCCATCATGGATGACAAGAGTCTGCCACTGACTTTACAGAAGCACATGGACATGACATGTTGGACAGTCTGGTTTCCTTAGCAGCCACTTTTGAATATACTGTTAAAAGCAAATGGAAAAGAGCACTAGAAAGCCATATTTTAACACAGGAATTCCTGTTATTTCCTGGGAATTTTCAGGGGTGTAGTTCATCTATTTCCTTAAGAAATTAATATCCCTGGTCGAAAGCATTTACTGAATCAGTGATACTAAGAAAATGAGCATACTACTATTAGATGAAGTCCTGTAATCATCAGAATAACTTCAGCAGGATCAAGACCAGGCACAATTTTAGTTTTTTTTCCAGAAGAATGTAGTATCTACCGCTTTCCCTTTGAGCTTACTTGATATCAGACCAAAGTCTTCAGATAAGGTTCTGTGTTTGAAAGTACAGCTAGCATAGCAGTTACGCTTCTTTCACTCCATTCCACCACCATGTCTCAGATGCCACCTATAGAAACAACCTTCAATGAGAGGAGTACTTAGTCCTTGGTCCCTTTCCTGAGGCCATCAGTAAAAGCACCAATTATACCACATAATTTATTTCTATGGAAACGAGCAAGCTGGACTCACTGAACTCTTAAACATTGATTAGCCAGGGATTAGAAGAACTGTTTGCTCCTTCTCTGCAGCACCAGCCCTGAACCACAGACATTGAAACATCCAGCTACTCACAGCTCCTTTGGAGCACTGGTGTTCCCCTTTTCTGCTAATCCAGTTAAAGAACAGCAAGCACTGGCTACAGTACCTCCAGTGTAGCCCATCATCTTCACCTTTTGTCTTCCCATCAGTGCAAAACTCCCTTAAAAACCGTTAAGGATGATACTGAGGATTCTCCCACCTTCTAGGTAGGTTCTGATAATGCAGGATTACTGCAGCAGCTCCAACACACACATGTATCTCTTCCAGCACTCGAAGTTTAGTCAGGGTCTGGAGAAGTTCATGTATAAACCCCTTCTACTCTCTACATTGCAAGTAACAGCACATAAGGCCTCAGGACTTCATCACAATACCTTTTTGTGAAAGCTGTGCATGCAGTGAACTTCTGTGCTGCTTCCGGTCCCCGAGTCATGGTGACAAATAACACACAGATCTAATCTTCCTCCTTCAAGCGAAGAAAAATTTTTCGCAGTCTTAAATGACCTCAACTCAGAATTGCTTTTGGCTAGGCAATCAAATTGTAATTAATAACATGGATGAGTGATGAACATTGTGATTAATGTTTGTTGACCATACCATTTAAACCTGGATTATGCTGTTGAGGGACTAAATTTGTTCTACGCAAAAGGTGTTAAAGGGATGGAAAATCTGTTATCTGAAGCAGCCTCATCTCCAGCTGTCGGTAGGTAGATCTGGGCACAATGGGGAAGGAGTTCATAAAATTATTTTTTGCATCTCAAATTCTGGGCTAAACTATGACTGCTACTCCTGCACAGGTGAGAGCAGCCCAAAGGTACTTTGTTCTACCTGAGGAGCTTTTGTTGCTGCTGGGACCGTTAGCACAAAGGAATGCCCTAATCATCTCTCTCTCCCAAGCACAGACTTGTGCTAGCTGTGGAAAGGCAAGTTTTGGTTTAGAAACTGCATGAACTAAAGCTTTTCAGCAAACATGTGAAGGACAAGAATGTATCAAATATAACAGAATATTAGAATATTCTCCCTGTATCATTTCCTTCTCCTATTCTCTGTCTGGCCTCAGAGACTAGACACAGCTGAGAGAAGTTATCTTTTTCCACAGCACAGAAGAGACTGGGATAGGATTCAGACACATCCTCCTAATAGGAGAAATATTGTCTGTCAGTCCAATCTAAAACAACAGAGTAAATGAAAATCAACACCCTACAAGCAATGTTTTCTATGATGAGTGGATTTATTTTAGCATTTGTTCATACACAGTTACCTAAAGCTCTGGCACAACAACAGCAGGCAGAACATTATCTATGAAGTTGGTTGGATTTCCATGTTTGTTTCTCTTATTGAATGACTAGATTTTGGCTGCAGTATCCTTCTGGACATATTTCAAGACCTGTTTGTTTCCAGTCATTTTGGTTGATGGCTATATAAACTCAAGGTCCCATGATTATGATTCATTTCTGTGTAAATTTTTGTTATCAGGTTTGATTATATCTCTGTGTGATTTTATACTCTTCATATGTACACTGAATGCATTCAGAGCCACGTCTGTGCTTACCCAAATTCCTTCTTTTGTGCTAAAGAACCAAAAAGTACAGATGAACATTTTAATTTTTTCATATTTAATATTAGGTTTCTTTTTAATGGGTATTATATTCTTGTTCAGTTATACATTGTGGTTGTTTTATTTATGCATTTAAAAATTTTCCATTTTTTTTTCTAGAAAGGATTGTTGCAAGCATGTATATAATTATAAAATCATAGAATCACAGAATGGTTTGGGCTGGAAGGGACGGACCTTAAAGACCATCTAGTTCCCACCCCCCTGCCATGGGCAGGGACACCCTCCACTAGACCAGGTTGCTCAAAGCCTCATCCAGCCTGGCCTTGAACACCTCCAGGGATGGGGCATCCACAGCTTCCCTGGGCAACCTGTTCCAGTGTCTCACCACTCTCACAGTACAAAACTTGCTCCTAATAATCAGTCTAAATCTACCCTCTTTCAGCTTAAAGCCATTACCCCTCATCTCATCACTACACTCCCTGATACAGAGTGCCTCCCCATCTCTCCTGCAGGGCCCCTTTAAGTACTGGAAGGCTGCTATAAGGTCTCCCTGGAGCCTCCTCTTCTCTAGGCTGAACAACCTATTTCTTCATTTTGCCTTTGTGGGGTCCGGCATATTACATACTAAAATGTGATATGTTAACAACTACCCAAAATTTAATCCATCCTCAAAACCATGCTACAGTTACACAATACCTCAAAAGCACCCAAACACAATTTTTTTGCTTTGGGAATGCCTGCCTAAATGATGAGGTAACCACACTTGAGCTTCTCTTCTCAGCCCTCTCAGAAAACACTGGGGTATAACTGGATCTTGCTCTTGAAATGCTTGTACGTACCCATGCCCTAACTTCCCACAGGAGCACTTTCTGGTTAGCCTGGAGTGGTGGGAAGGATTCACAGAGACAACAGCGTGGTCCCCCATCCTTGCAACAGACCAAGTTTAAAATGTCCTTCACAGGCCCCTGAGCCATGTCAGCTTTCAACAGCCAGCCCACAGGAGGAATGTTACCCTACTTCTGCTGCCTGCTGATTCCCCTCATATGTAAAACTGTTTCAGGTTTTCAACATTTCCTGTTACTGAGTATTTTGGAGTTTGATTTGTTGTTTTTTTTTTTGGTCTTTGCCTCCCAGTAACTGATGTCCTTCACAACCAAGGTTTGGACTCCTATGTAACTTGTAGCCATCCCACTCTTGGAAAGAGGAGAAAAAGCCAACAGCCTGTGCCTAGGAATGGGCATGTGTGCAGAAAACACCCACAGCCAGCCCAGCTGCTCTGGGAATTGGGGATGGGAGTGAAGGCAGTGGCTCTTTTTATGTCAGCCATGACCAAATTAGTGACCTACTGTGAAAATGAAAACCCTCTGGAGTCTTGCTGTTTGTATATCCCAGTTCCACTTTCTGTGGAAACAGAAATATCAGCCATGCCATTGCAATCAGATTCTTCTTCGGATTATTACCTTCCTTCCCAAATGCCCAATTCATTATGGAATAATTGTTAATTTCTGTGTGGAATGATTTCATTCTATCATGCAAGTTTCAGTCTTTGTAAGTAATAGTGCTTTGTAAGTAATACAACTAAACTAGAAAGAGCTGTTCATCCAATCAGGGATTATATGAAGCACAAGAAAACTCTACTGAGGAGAAAGGTTTTAGTGATTTAAAGAAGACAGTGTTGGGGACATTATTTGAAAGCTTCTGAAAGTCACATCATGGGGCTGATGGGCCAGTTCAGAAGGGACATGAACACCTACAGGCTCTCCCATTCAAGAGATGGGGTTCAGTGATAAACACAGCAGCTCTTTCCAGGCAGACCTGCTAGGCTGCCTCAATGGCACCAAGGCTTGCCTGTGCTTTGATGGAGATGGTAAACAGCAAGTTGGAGCCAGGCACAAGTGGTTTTTCTATTTTAGCTCTTTTTAGTGTTTTATTTTCATCAGGTGTAGTGTACAACCGGAACATTAGTCTCACTAATACAAGATTTTTGCAACTTCTGCTGGGATACAGCTGGGTCTGTTGAGTTAACCTGGTCAGAAAAAAAGGAGGAGGAGACTGATGCTCTAAAATCCTGGCAAAGCTGGAGCAGCCATGGCATTCACCTCTCATGAGATGTGAGGACAGGCTGCTACATGAGAGGATTTATGTGACTGGTTTTATCTGAGGAACTCAGGCACAGCTGGCCATGTCCCTTTCTGTCCAGATCTATTGTGATGCAGTCTTCAAATTAAGGCTATAAAAATAAAGTAATCTGCATGGAAGTTTTGGCTGACAGAAGAACTTAATGAAAAACCGGTATGGATTGGGGATTACAGGAACCATGCATTGGAACAATATTTTTCAGTCAGATTTATTAATTTATAATGTATGTTACCAGGCAAGAAGTAATTTACAAGCATCAGCAAGGGTTCAATTGCTCTTTTATATATTCCGCAAATGCCTACTTAAAAAGAAGAACAACCCTTTAATAGAGATAAGCATTACAAAGTTTTAAGGGTGCTTGAAGCTTTTAAAAGGTTGAACATTCAAAATTAAGACTCTAAAGCAAAATAATAAGATCTTTATTAATTACAGAAAATCACAGGAAGAACACCCATCAGATTTTGATTTTTGCTCATGACTTCATTAGTCTTCACTCTTCTCCAACCGTACTATCCAAAGCAGGCTTTCTCTATACCAAGACTGGGGAAACTATTCCAAAAGAGGGCAGGGTTTTCCTCCACAGGGGAGACTTACATGTTGAAGAAGGGGAGTATGGGAAGATTATGGGCATGTGTATGCATTTATGAGCAGGAGGAGGTAAATTTCCTCTGCACAGAAGAAAATATTGCTTATAGTTGGTGAGATTTACACCTGAGTTCAGATCTTCAGCCAGAAGAAATACAGTTTTCCTAAGTCCTGCTTATCGTAGACAGAGCCAGTTCCCATTCCCTTGGTTTGGCCCTAGTTCTAGAAAAAGAAAAAAGTGAAAAGGGTTGCAATCCCTCATCTGTGGCAAACCCCTTGAAGAAATTATATAGACATGTGAGAGGCAGAACATCTCTGTTTCTACTGGAAAACTTAGAGCAAAGCTCAAATTTTGATGAGGCAAAACTAGAGATGTAGTGAAAGACCTTGGCAGCTATTAGTCAAGTCTATAAAGTAGTAAATGGTGAGGGTAAATTCCACAAAAGTGACAAGATGATGAGGTTAAAATGGGGAGAAAGAACTAGTTGAGTGACTGGGGATACAGGAATGAGGACATGGGGAGGACTGGAGGATACCAGAGCAACGAGTCATTGCCAGTAACAGTGAAGGAAAGAAGAGAGAAGTCAGGTATCAGGAAGGCATAGAAGAGAACGCAGGGGCTTGTCTTGTATTACTCATATAAATTTGGTTTTGAAAGAATGTAAAAGAAAAAAAGATACCTGTTTCCAAGCCAAATGTAAGTGAATGTCAGGGCCAGGAAGCAGGTGGCAGTTTACGTGTACTTTTTCCTTCCCAAAACTACCAATAAGTCTTATTTTCAATTAAAACAGAAGCATAAGGTTTTGGATGACTTTTCACAGCTCTGTAATACATACACGCTCTCCTCTCAAATGAACACATCCACCACTGTCCTGCTGCAATGCTAAATTTGCCTGAAACCCTCTTACGGTAGTTAATTGATAATTTGGATCTTGCTCCAGATACTTCTATGACAAGAGTCACATCCCTAATGGAAAAAGTACAAACAGGAAGGTAATAACATCGTGTCAATGATGCAGTTGAATTTTACTTTTATTTTACAGGTTAGGGTTTATCCTAGCTAACAGACCTCTTCTAGTCAAAACAAAACAAGAATGCTCCCTCTGCTCTTCAGGGAGAGTGTTAAAATTCATTATCTCAATGCGTTCTAGCTGCCTGTGAATAAATACCCTTTCTCAATGCTCGCTTGTGATGGAAACTGTTTGTTGTGCTTTGCAGTTACAACTTCTGAACCTTCATCTTCTTCCTGCTCTCTCCTTGGCTCTGATTTCTCTCCCATTCTCCTGTGAGACTTGCTTTTTCTCAAATGCAATCTTTCTCTTTCTTTTCTCTCCTTCATGCCTTCAGGTTGCTAAAAGGCAGGAAAAAAAATAATGGGGAATTAAAATTTACTCCCATATGAACAAAAAGATCTCATTATTATTCGCTAGTAGTGTGTAATAAAATATTCCAGTCACTTACCTCAGCAAGATCAGCTTTAACATGATGGGCTCAAATTCAAGGCCCCAGACAGTCACCCTAAAACTCAGCAAGAGGCAACATGCTTTTGATTATACTCTATGTATGGTAGGAGGGTCACCTGCCCAGGGGGCTTGAAGGGAAGAGCGGACAGGAGAGAAATAGGGAGGGGGTCTGAGACTTCAGCCCAGACCCCATGTTTCTGTTCTTTCACATGATCTATCTTTACGTGCCTGAAGGCTGCTCAGTGCTAGCTGCAAAATTCTTACTGAAAACAAGTGCTGAAGGTCATGAAGCGTCCTCAAAGCCACATTTATAAGAGAAAAGCAATATGCAGATTTGAATTGCACCCACTGAATGCAAAAAACCCCCACTCCTTTTAGAGAAAAAAGTTTAAGCCTACTCCCAAATTTCCTTTCAGATCTCTGATGTCTATCGCTCTGTTCTTTGAGATTCTCAAGTCCTTCACGTCTTCCAGACTTCAATGGTGACTGAGAGAATGACAACAATTTGGTCTACCTGAAAGGTAGATTAAAATATGGCCCAGCACACCTCACTGTGGATTACAGAAGGGTACCAGAATCCATGTTCTTAACTGGAACTTCAGCCATATTTAGTGCATTATGCTCACTATATCTGTCGTACAATTATTACACACTCACAAACTTTCTAGCCATAGGCACTTTTGAGAAATGATAAGCGATAAACCAGGCACCCACTAGTGAGGTTTGGCAAATGAGGCAATGTGAAGCTCCAAATGAAATTAATTCTGAGTGGTTCCTAAAGGAGAAAAAGAAGATTAGACAATACCCTTGAAAACTTAACAATTGTATAACAGAGTTGTCATCACCATAATTCTGCATATTCTTAGAAGACTGGGCATGCAAGGACTATAATTGTGGGACTGATCATGTAATGATGCTGCTTATTGAAAAGAGATTTTTTTTCTCTCTCTTGTTACTGCACGGAAGGTGTGCAAAGAGAGCTGAAAATTATTTCTCCATACAAACTGTCAGTGTCAACAAACTGAAAAAAAAGATACTTCCTTCTGTTACTATTTGGTGCTAATGTCAAGTGTTATTCAAGCGCAGGTTTTCAATAGGGTGACCAAATTTGGTAGTGTCCTTCTGATACTTAAAAGCGAGTTAGGGTTTATTACCCTTCCTTCCATTGTGTGATACACCAGATACTGTGTATCATAATCATAAAAATTTGTTAAAGTGTCATAGATAAAAGGTTGTTATTGGCTACTTTGTCAACACAAACCATACAGAAAATGATCGTGCCTCAGGATAGAATGATGGGGACAAGAGAAGGATGAAATGAGGGGAGAATCCCCTGCTGGCTGCCTGCCTTCACAGTGAAAATATGTTCAGCCACCTATAGCAATGTCTGCTGCTGCTGCAGCTGTGTGGTGACATCACAGAAAGCAGATGGATGGAGTCCCAAGCCTCTCAAACACCACGATGTCTGGCAGTCTTACAGATAACACTGTATATGGTTAAGTCAGCTCAGCAGCAGTGAGAAAGAAAGCTGCATCTTATAGCAAAAGTGAAGCAAAACTGGTTTTATTTTGTCGTGTTTTGTTGACACAGCCTCAGAAACCTCTAAAAACATAGCCACAGCCTGTATGGTGCCTCATTTTGAAGATACACATTTTTTAATAAGTCTAGAGGGTAACACTACATCAAGAATTTTCGTACTAATGATACTACCACTTTAACTTTGTTTGTGCTGCTGTAAGGACCACATCATTTGAGAAATTCTAATTCAAGTTTATTTCTGCTCTTCCCTTGACAATTGCCACAGCAATTACACCAGGGATAAAGCTGGCATGCTTGTTGGTTGGCTGTTTGGGTTTTTTTTTTTTCCTTCTGAAGTGATCTTAAGTTGGTTGTTACCTACCAAAGAAACTGAGCGTTTGCTTTTGACATGCAATTGTTTTTCAAAGGACTCTGCAAATTCCTGTATGGAGTTTGATCTTGTCTCTGGGCATGAGCTGTCTGCTGAAGGTGTTCTGCTTGCCTTCCTGTGGCAGTGGTGTTTGGCATCTTGGTCTTCTTGAAATTCCTTGGAGCCCTTGAGATGGCCCGAAGATGAGCCTTTGGTAGAAGCATGAAGTCTTGTTGTATGGAGGGAGGAAAGTGTGGCCTGAAAAACAAGAGGTCTTTGTTGAGTATTGAATATTAAAGCGGAACACACAGAGCAGATTCTCTCTGACCCAGAGTGCTCTCTGAACAATGGCACAGAATGAAGGACCTTGCTCAGCCTCTTGTATTTTTCCTTGTATGTGCAGGAGAATCAGACTGACAAGAACTTGCTTTCCAGGGGCAGCAGCAGAATTTCCTTTTATTCCTGTTTTTGAGTATCTAAGCTTTGGCACCCAAACGAGCATTTCAAATATAAAGTATGCCGGGTCCCCTTTAGAGCCTATTGACACTAAAAGGAACTGGGACCCTTCCTATCCTCAGAAACTCAGGCTTCACATCTGGTGGCAGGTTCTAGGCAGGACTCTCAGAAAGCAAAGCCCCAGCCTTTTGTGGACAGATGAGCCAGACACTGGGTTTGACCCACAGGTGCTCCAGGTCTTGTTAGATGTTTGAGTTCATTTTAGTGCAACAGGGACCATTTCTAGCCCAGTTGTGTCAAATTTGCAGCATTGCCTACATGCAGACAAGATGCTCTATTGTCCAGGTCTGAATTTTCTGCTGGTTTCTTGGGCACATTTGTCCTGAACTAACATGGGAGCACTTTCAGGCTATGAAGGGACACATCCCTACCAGAGAAATGTAGAAAACAGGCTTCTACAATCTTAGGGCTAAAGTGGGGAAGGAGTAGATAGTTGTTTAGTTTCTATGTGGTTCAATTTTCCCAGGCCTGACATGCAGAGAAAAGTTATTGATCTGTGTCAGCTGTGTTTAATTGAATGTCTGTAAAGGAGATTAAACTGATACAGAACTGCTGTGTCCTGTGGAGTCATGTATTGGTGGTTTTAGAAGTAGACAGACCTATAGAAGAGATGAGTGAGAAGACCACCACACAGCACCAGGCATACCCCAAATCCTGCCAGCTGTTGATGCTTTTTTTCAGGATGAGGGTCTGGACACGGGTAAGACACAGGTGGTGAAAGTTGTGAGAGAGAGATGGGAAGTACAAAAAAATGAGAACCCCCAAATGTTAGGTTAAGGCACTCCAAGCACTCAGCTGCTGCGTACGTGTTTGAACGCTTATACATTTTGTACAAGACTGGTGCTAAGCCTTCAGCTACTGAGCAGCTCAGAGAAGCTCTGTTGCTGTCAAGGGAACTGTGATTGTTTGTAACAACTGAAGGTCTATCCCATAGATCCTGAAACGCTTTCTAAGAAAATCCACTCAAGACTAGGGTTTCTTGGGGTTTTTTTCAGGTTTGTGTTTTTTTTTTTTCTTTGTTTTCTTAACAAACAGTAGAAAGCAAAACCAACTTGGTATAGTGGCCACATGAATCTACAGACTTCAGACTGCAAGGGACCTGTAACATCTGTATACATTTGCCTTTACTCTGGCCTAGATGCTATTATACATGCATCAGCACAACAGGGACCTGTGCAGCCTTTCTCTGCACAGTGAGGCTGTGCATTCATATGGTTATGAATACATCACATTAGACAGGCTCGGTAAGAGGTGCTAAATCACCAGTAAATCTATACCTGACAGCATTATGCATCTCCCAGAAAAACGCTGCAGGTTCATATAGGTAGATTTGTCTCCCTCATTATTAGTTGCCATATGCAGCTGTTGGCAGTAATCAAGAATATATTTTCTTGGGGCTGTGTATCCTGCTATTTACTAATCTATACTTTGCATTTTCACAGGCATCTGAAACTCTTGGTTCTTTCGCATAAGTCTTATACCTGACAGAAGCACCTAATACTGAAGAGTTTCCAGATCCTACGATTCTGGTTCAGCCTCATTTCCAGACATAAACTTCCTTCAGTAACTAGTATTATGGACTGCCTCTGAGAGTAGTGGTAATGATTTCTGCCATACTATTTTTACTTTGTTTTCAAACCAATCAATACAGCTGTCATTTCTGTAAGGTCATATTGTATTGCTATTTTAAAAAGCATCAAAGCAATCACATTTGTGCCTGAGGGACAGGAGTACACATGCTATGTCGAGTTCAACAAGCTAAATGTGCTCAGCGTGATTTTAATGGCAACAACATATATCGTTTCCTGGAAATAAAAATTGTCTCACACTAAAAATCACTGGTGTTTGTCCTTATGGGGTTTGGGCAAAAAAAAAACAGGCCAGCTCAAACAGATGATGGTATTCTATCAATCCTGTTTTGCAAAGTTTGTAGATGTTTTATTTTACTAAGACATTGCTTTTTAATTTTCCTTCACAGACAGAATTATAGTTAAGCCCTTAACAAAAAGACTGCAGTTCACATGCTGACATGGCAGCAGTGGTCCAGAAAAGGGATGGGCCTGCTTCTGATATGTGTATCTGCCTCGGTGGACCAAGGATAAAGGTACAAATACATATTACTGTGACTGTACCTCCTCTCACAGTGCCTTTGCATGATACGTACCAACACACCTAGAACGACAGCATGCACAGGCATTTTAGCATGTTGCTGCCTTATGAACTCAAACCTACAGAGGACAAGAGCCTGAACACAGCTGCTCAAGCATGAACATTTTTAGACTTATAACTAATACCGTACATTAGTCTTCTTTTATTTAAGATTGATGCTGTGGTGAACTGAGTCATAAAATGAAGCTCAGCAATGAGGCGGATCTGGCACTGACTTTAGATAAAATCCATGTGGCTTTCTTCCTGTTCCTTAGATTCAATACATAGAATCATAGAATCA
>VZTO01011353.1:10856-34789 GCA_013400615.1 Syrrhaptes paradoxus | reverse complement strand
AACATGGGAAACGGATAGGATGGAGGGACAGTTACTTTAGCAGCATGGATCCATATGTCATATTTCCTTAGTGAATCAGGCTGGATGGGACTGCCTGCTCAATATTTTAGAGACATCCACTACCACAGAACAGAAGTTGCCAGCTGTACCTCAGGGTTCAGTCATGGATCCAATTCTTCCAGCAGCATCATTAACACACCCAGGATCTTAATTGAGCCACACCAGATAATGCACCTCCTGAAAGCTCAGGGTTCAAAGTTCAGTGTATGCATCTTGCAGACCTGATGGCACATCCCTCTGCTTGTCCATATAGATCCATATGTATCTTTCAAATAAGTGTATGGCAATAAAACTTATCTGCTATTACCTGCAATATCCCACTATTCAACACATCAGCAAGGGAAAAGAAGGAAGTAGAAAAGGGGACTAAGTAGAATTATGGAATGAATTTGTCCATTTCCTCTCTGATTTGTTACACAAGTAAAAGTATGGATATGCTGGGACACCCTGAAGTACTCTGTGGGTGCTCTGTGCAGCTGACCAGAACGTGCCTAGCAAGTCTAGTTAAGGACAGTTTTAGTAGATCCAGAGTGTGTGAGCAGACAGGCCCTACAACACCTACACAGTGGTCAACACGTTCACAATGCAAGTGCATACCCAAGGGCAGCTGATTGGACTAACTGAGCATACAAAATACAGGTGACCTGAACGCAGACAGCTGTCATTTGTCCTGCTTCTTTTTTGAGTGTACTGCTGGGCATCCAGAAATCCCAGAGAAAATGACTAAAGCTGGTAGGAGAGCAGGAGGTGAGATATTAAAGCAAACAGCTACTGCCAAAAGCCGTAACATTAGCAGGTGCATATTCTCTCATCTGCTCCTGAGGAAACCTGGATAGGATCATTGTAAAGTTACAGGCAGGACAAACTATGAAGCTGCAGTGCAGTAATTACTGTACAATACAAAATCCCATATTCAGTCACTGTCTCAGCCTACTGCGGTTCTCACTATAGAGTAAAAAGATAGTTAAAAGTTAAAGTAGGTACTAAAAAACATTGCCATTAATTCTGTTCTGTGGCAAAATTACTATATAGCATCTAGCAAAAGCTCTTCATGGTTGTCTAAGAGAAGAATTTGGCCAATTATGTCTCTCACAGGTATTTATCTTATGCCCTCCATGCTTATTGTTTCACCTTTTCAGATTGATTTTATCATTTTATTCAGTGTTCACCCTTAGATAGGTCTTAGTAACAACCACCTGGCACAGTATGGCCATAAAATACATAAAAGCATTTCTTTTGTTAGATTAACCATTAAGATCATTATAATGTTTCTTATTTTATCAGAAGGACAACTGGGATGGCAAAGCTCATAACACACTAGCATACATGACTTAGGTATTTATGTATGTATTAATATATTCACCAAATAAATGGCACATATTGAAATGTAATGCAGCACACAAAAAATATGGTAACACACTAAAAGATAAAGTACCTATTTTTAAAGCATGCAAATTGCATGTTTGTCTCCATAGGTAACAAACAGATGGAGAGTGGTGTTCAGCACATTTCTTCAGAGTTCCTAAATTTCCCCGATGGGAATTCCATTACCTGCACCAGCTGTACAGGTGACCTCTTNATACGTCTTTTTTTTTTTTGTTTCATTTCACTGTGAAAAGTTACTACTGTACTCTGAAGGCTGAATTTTCCAGGCACTGAATGTCTACTTCCCATCCTAGGTGCACACATTCAGGAAGACCTTGAAAGCCTTCCATATTAGGAACCCTATTATACAAGAAATAGGATGCATTTCTTGGTTTCATATAAACAAAGCACATAAAATATTCCTTCTTTTCTTTCTGTCTCATTTATTTCAAAACACCAAAGTGAATGCATCCATTATATAGCATTTCAAAGATACACTAGGGCCTGTATTGACAAATGGCCAGTAGTTGTGCATTTCTATGCACTTTGTTTCTAACTTTTTTCCTAGTGTTATACACACCCTCCTCCTGCTCCTGCAAGTCCTGAGGTCAGTGGTTTCAGCCTGGTGGCAGTGATGGGTGTTATCATGAGTCTCAGTATGTGGGGTCCTTCACTGGGAGGAATATGATGTTCATGCTGGTGGTGTCTTTCTTCCTGGATCTATGATATACCTGGGGACATTTTTATATGTTTGCTAACACATTTTTATACTTTGTTTTTTCTCTACTGATCTGAAACCCCACATTACAGCGAAATTTACTACATATGGTGCCTTTTACCTATGTTAGACACAACTTATTTATTCTCTTTGTCATCCCTAAAAGCAGTTTTGTCCAGCCCCAGGTCTGTATTTCTTTAGCTGACCACTGGTAAGTTGTTTATAGCTGTGGGGTTTCCAGTGCCAGCTTGTGCCCTTTTCTTATCCTCCCATGTCTGCCCTCTGTGCTGCATCCTGTGTCTCCGCTTGATGCCACTGCTATCTTACCAGTCTGGTATTTCTGTATACTGCACCTTTATGGCAGACATAAACACCTCATTTCTGCATAGAATAAATGCTTATTATTTTTATCTCAATAAAACTATGATCCTACCCTACAAAGATAAAGGAAGCAGAATAAATTAGCAACAACCACCCAGTCATTAGGAAAATTGCTGGTAAAGCTAACCCAAGTAAAACAAAACCAGTTCAGACAGGGCAATACTGACACACCTCTGTCCTGGGCCTTGCAAACTCAGCTCAAAGCCTGTGGCCAGATCCTAGCAATGTCACTACTGTACTGCAGGTCTACAAGGTCAAAGAGTTAAGTGCATGTTCTGTAACTAGCACCATATCTCACAAAAACCCACCAGATATTATTTTCCTTTTGCATCATGGCAGTTGCCTCAGATCACTCTGCATTGCATCAAATTCCCCTGCTGAATTATTGTCTTGCAAACTTTCATGCTCTGGATTTTAACAGAGTTCTTCTGATCAGTGTGCAAAACGCATCCTGACCTAACACACACCGTTGCTGCCTAGAGTCCTCTTCTATCTCCAATACTCAGTCTGTGAGAGACCTGCCTCCCTGCTGCTGCATCAACTGGGACTAGAAATTTCCACAGTAACATGAAGACAGATACTCCAGGCAAGCTCAGGAAAGAATTAGAAAGGAACTGATGTGGGGCAGAAATAAGACAGAAAAAGGGACCAAGCAGATTTTAGGAATGGGATAGCAGGAAGAACGGGAGGTGGCAAAGAGTCAGAGCTCTCAGGAGAAGAAGAGACATGATCAGCAAGAAAGCAGCTGTTATATACAAGGGAGAGAACTCATAAATGTAGAATTAGCAACATGTTCACCTTCAGCTTCACAAACTATAACAGTGAGAAGTGTAGGGTTAATTTACATACCAGATGCCTAATAATCTTCATGAAATGGCTATATGAAATGTCAGATTTATTGTCTACACTAACTGCAACAAACTTTACAGATCTACTCAAGACCTGAAACATAATAGATTTTCTCCGGCTAGCACTAACCCTCTCTTTATGTTTCTCAGCACTGGTGAATTTAAAAAAATGTATTTACTTTCTATCTTAAAATGGTCAGGCAGTAATAATTCTAATCTAAATTTACAAGGATAAAGTAACTACTTATGGAAAGTATTCTATAGGCATTGCAAAAGACGTTCATAGTTTACAATGGTCCAGCAAATGCAACACGAGGCTATGCTTCTGGATCATAAAAATAAAGTAGAAATTTAAGATTGCTACTATGAATTTGAACTACTGATATCAAATCAATCCTTAGCCTAGCATCATCTAGAAAGGGGATTGCAACATTTTTATTATAAAGATATAGCAAAAGTTTTGCACAGCTTGATATCTAAAAGTGAAAACCATAATTCTTTGATTTACTTTGAAAAATATTTTCAGTTTCCATCAAGAAACAGCTGAAATATGCAGGGATTTATCTGCCTTTAAAAATAGCTTTGAGTAACAGCAGTAATCCCCTCTTAGATGGAGAACACTAAAACTACCTGTGAACCAAATTGCATTTTCCACACATGACATGGCAACTCAGTGTAATGGAACCCAGGTGTTAGACTAATTTCTAATTTAACCATAAATGAAGAAAAGAGAAATATTAATCCTCAGTGCAAGTTGTGGTATTACAGAATCCATCATAATGAAGAAATGACCCTCCCTTTGCACAAAGGGTAACTGTACAAACGGTACTGCTTTGACAAAAATGTTAATGAGTTTTTGTGGCAGCAGGTAAGCAAGAGCTGGCAGAAGGAAGCTATTGTGATAGGCAGATAATTACAATGGAAGTCATGTCTTTGGTAATGACTAGGATTCACATCACATATCTTTTTAGTCACAGTACAATTTCACTAGCTCTGTTTATGGTAATCTATGGGATTATTTGACAGCAAGGTGACACTTTGACTTTGGAACAAATTCCTTTCATAGACAGCACAATTACTGATATTGTGACATTCAATTAGATACACCACCGATGTATAATTTTGATTTTAGAAAATATGCAAACATAAGGTATATTTTTCATTAGTACATGAAGTTTTTTTGGTTCTCAATTTGGTTTTCACCATGCTAAAAGCTTTGATCTCACTACTGTGTAGGAGTTGGGAGAAATTTAACAGCTGCGAGATTTTAACCATTCAACTGAAAGATTAATAAAGAAAAAAGAATTCCAGATGTATACATTTCAGATGTATAATTGATGTATATATTCCAGATGTATACATTTCAGATGTATAATTGTTTTAAAGAGAAGGAATATAGGTTTCCCGGCAAAGTCAATATGTATTATAAAGTCTGCTACATAGCAACAAGCGTGCGATTATGCTTTTCAGAAGGGAATTCTCTGACAGTAGTTATACATGTTATATCATATTGTAGGCCAAATCTCTGGCTAATCTGCTTACCTCAATCTTACAAAACAGCTACAAATAGGAAAATATTCAGGTGAAGAATTAAATATGTGTCACTCATTCTTCCCTTTATGGAAGGAATGTGAAATAATAGGAAGAGGACAAGACTGACAGGAAACGTGTTGAGTAGCTCCTGAAGTTCCACCATGTCTGTGGCCCATGGCAATATGCAGGGTCTTACTGTGAGCATTTCATTGCAAGACCAGACACTACAGCACTTCATCGGTACTTTCACATAAGTAAAATTGTTCTGCACTCACAAGGGACTAAAGATATGCTTTTGCAAACAGAGAGCAGTTTTTAAGAAAAATATTTCCTCTTTTAAATTCTTCAACAAATGCTTTGTGCAAGCAAACTTTGGCTTCTGGGATGCTCATCAACATTTTCTCCACACATTTCATGTGCATGTTTTAGTACCTCCGCTTGTGTGACCAGTCACCTAAAGCATATTTTGTTACTTCAGTTATTATAGTGGCTGACCTAATCTTCCACAACTGCCTCACCTAAGATCTATCTTGTTTCATAAATTTGCATCTTCAAAAATATAGCATGGTAAATAAAAAATACCGGGAGAAATATAAAAGAAATGGAAATATAGGAAGCGCTATATCAGAAGCAAAAGCTTATTAGAAGACAAAAAGAGTGTACAAACACATTGCCTTACTATTAGCAAGGCTCTTGTCCTACTAGTGATTCTCTTTCCCCCTTGATGTAAGTTTTGCAATCTAAAGTTTATGTATCTGCCTTGTTTGTAACTCTCAATCTGTGTGGAATGTTCATTATTTTAAGATACGGGATCTAAGTATTGATCAAAGAACAACATTAAGGAAAAACAGACACTCTTACTCTGCATCATGTCTGCATCATCCCTTCCATTGGACTCAGGTGTAAATTTTTACACTGAAATTGGATTAGAAAAGTTGGCTTAGGTAACTCATTTATAGTCATGATGTGGAAAAAAACAATTTGCTGTCAATATCCTGTTATTTCCACTTCTACTCAGTAATTTATAACTTGAATGAACAAAACCTAAGGCTTTAATGGGATGAGGATGCTGCTAAGATTTGTTAGAGCAGTCTCATTTTCTCTCTCCAAGGAGAAATGTTGCAATCATAGTGATCTTACCTTTGTAGGGTGGTTTTCACGCCAAAGGCCCCTTAAATGCTTCAAAAACTCGACAAATTGCAGACAAGAATCTTACCATTCACTACTGAACTTCAGCAGCCTCTGTTGTGAAAGGTTTTTAACAATGCACAGTAAAGTCTAGTTCACTTTAGGACAAGATATGACTACTACAAAGCAGGAAAAGTCTCAGCAGGCAGACAATAGCACTTCAAATGGAAATGCAAGAGACCACTGAAGTTAGCATACTACTTAGGAAGTGTGGCACATCGATTTAACGACCTTCCTTTTGTGTTTTGAGAGGACCATACATCCAATAACTCATTGAGCAAGTCCAAGTGCACTTGATGTACTTAGAGCACAGTTCACACAGTGCACTGAGCACACTCAGCAAGGCGCTGAGTACCGTGGTTCACAAGACAACAAATGACAACTCTGTAAAAATGACATGATTAAACATAAGTAAGTGCTTAAGTGCTTTACTGAGCAGAATGTCCAGAGATGTACAAAACATTCTGCGTCCTTGAAAGCCCAACATTCACATGTTGAAAGCAGAATTCCTGAAGGAGAGAAACAAGCAGTGAGAGAGGTTGGTATTTTTCTCTGGCACAGTTCACAAGGACAGAAATAGATAATCCCCCTCAAAAGCCTTTCTCTCACCCATTCCTTGAGAATTTGCTTTATGAGGCTACAGCTGAGCAGGACAAGGGTTCTGTTAAAAAAAAAAAAAAAGGACAAAAGCATATCAGAAGAAATTTAGACAAAATCTAGGTCTCTAAAAACTTCTACCCACTTGTTAGACTAACTGTAGAGATGCCTATTTCTATAAACACCACCAGTGCTGTAGCAAAGATTGTACAAGAGGGAGGTCTATCATAAGGACTAGTTTAAGAGGTATCTCAGATGGAGGCAAATGTGCCTGAGGACTGCCAGCTGCTGCAGCCATGGCTGCTGGAGGCACGTGGTGTTGGAAAGAGCAGGCAGCAGTCTGATGAGACCCTCAGGAGATAAGAAGTAAGCACACAAGCAAAGCAAACCAAGGAATTCATTCACTACTTCCCATCGGCAGGCAGGTGTTCAGCCATCTCCAGGAAAGCAGGGCTCCATCACATGTTACTTGAGAAGACAAATGTCATCACTTCGAGGGTTTCCCCCCCTTCCTTCTTCTTACTGCAGCTTTATGTGCTGAGCATGACTTCATATGGCATGGGATATCCCTTTGGTCAGTTGGGGTCAGCTGTCCCAGCTGTGTCCCCTGCCAACTTCCTGTGCACCCCCAGCCTGCTCGCTGGTGGGGTGTGAGAAGCAGAAAAGGCTTGACTCTGTGTAAGCACTGCTCAGCAATAACTAAAACATCCCTGTGTTATCAACACTATTTCCAGCACAAACCTAATAGCCCCATACAAGCTACTGTGAAAAAAATTAACTATCCCAGCCAAAACCAGAACAGGGTCACCACAGGGAAGGGTGATTTTGAATAGGAAAGTCTATTATCTTAGTGTTCTCCTAAAGATCACCCACAGGCGCCTCAGCCACCCTTGGACAATCTTGGACCATCTGTCCTCAGACACCTTACCTCTGAGACCACAATGTTGCTTTTTATGTCAGCATTTGGATTAGAGTTATGCTCCTTATGTTAAAAATGTCATGGAAGGTGACAGTTTTGTGTCTCAAAAAGTGGCTACAAAAGCCAGCATGACAAGACAAAAGCAACTTGAACTTAAAATACTGATTTTTAATACTTCCTATTCCTAAAGTCAAATGTAAAAGACGCATTAGATGATGTGTTGGCATTCACTTTTTTTCCAGGTTAAGACACACTTTAGGACTGTAGTGCTGCACGTGCAGTAGGTGCCTTACTTCATCGTGGTATTTGCAGTGTGCAAGTTACACGCCCAGACTCTCTGGGAGGCGTTAGTGAAGTTCTAGAAAATGTCTTCAGGAAAGTCCATTTTCTACCTAAGATAGGCAACCAAAAAGGATGGTGAACAGTATGATTTCTGAAAAACTACCCTCATCAAGGACTTGGCTACCCGGGATTCACTGACTGAACCCAGGAAAGCTTCCTGAGCCCTGTCTGAAATATAGAGAATCACTTCCTTTCTAAGCAAAAGTCTGAGGGGGTTTGAACCCAGACTTCCCATCACTCAGGGACAGTCCTATCAGACTATTGGTACTCTGAAGAGAAGGGAGGGAACACCCTTGGTATCTTTTTTTTTTGCACGGAGTAAGTAAAAGTATACGGCAATTGGAAAAAGTTGAAGTAATACCCAGTCCCCTTCAGTTAGTGGCTGGCAGACAAACACACTCTGTCGGAGGCATCCAAAGAGCAGAAGGAGAGGGCTGTTATGTTAGAGCTGGCCTTTTAAGTCTGCTTTTATCCAGCAGTCAGAAAAAAGGAATTGAGATGGAAATGTGTACCTGTGACCTTCTTTTCTTGCGTTCCCAGTCCTACAGGTAATTAGTCTCCTACTCCTCATACCAGATCTAAGGCAGCAATCGTGAAACCTGAGGTTAATATATATTCTGTGATACCCAGAAATGCTTCTCAGATCCCATGAATGAATATTCAGCCCTGCCAAGAGTTTAGCTCAGTATCAGCATGAGGTCCGACTGGTAGTCCCCACTCCCTGCTATGGTTCCTACGCTAAATAAACATATTCCCAAACAGTTTCTCAAAAGGATTCCATCAGAGTGTCAAATCAAGAGACCTGGCAGACCATCAGCTGGCACCAACAGCAGTTCAGTGTGGATGTAGGTAGTATGAGGGCAGCTGAGGAATGGAGTAGGACAGTTGCAGGAGCTGGGATGTGGGAGGAGTGGAGGAGATATAGGCAAGACACATACACACGCCTAGGTGAATTCACCAGAGGTGAGAAGGAAGCTCTGGAAATATAGCATCAAGGAGAAGGAGATTCACCTCCTCATTCACAATCTGATCCTGGCAACTCCCAATTTGCTCCTACCAGACCAGACAGAAGCGATCAGAGTAAAATCCACTCCTGTAGGATTAGGAGGTGTAAATTGAAGGAAGACATTGGGATGAAACACCCCTCGTCCTCACACATGTAACATAGCAGATTGGTTCCCCAGATATAATTTAATTTCCTTTCTCCCTTGCATGCATTGGAAATGCACAGCGGGAGGAGGAGGTAACTAGTAGTTTACTCGTGCGCACACACACACATGGGAAAAAGTTGAGGAGGAAAGAGGGATGAGTGTAATGTGTTCATTGAGAAGAAACTCCCCCAAAGAACGAGAAAAAAGCAGGATGAATACAGAGATGAAGGAAAACCGCTCAACTATGAAGAATTTTGGGGAGAGGGAAAGGTGTCCCTGAGACTGCCTCACTTTGCACTGGGAAGGATGGAAAGCTATTAACCAAGGCTACTAGGTACCAAATGCTTCCTGCTCCCTCTGCAGCCATCGCTTTGCCCAGCCATCACCCAGCCCTGCCTTGTTCAGAGCATTTTCCCCAGCTGATGCCTGGGAGTGGGGAACATGTGTGCAAAAACAGCGAGCACTTCAATACTTTTAATTTAGCATTCAATAGACCAGGAGCTGAAACCGAGATACCTCTTAATATGTTGGTACCTTGCTAGCCAGCATGTAGAGTCCTTTGTGCATGCCTTTCTCCTCCTTTTTCTTCTTTCCATCTTCTTTTCAAGGAAAGTTAGAGCAATGGTTTCACTCCCTCCCAAGGTCTGAATTAATTTCTCATGTCCCACTAAAGAAATCAAAAACAAAAAAAATTCCCACATTAAATGAAAAGATCATGCAAATCTTTTTTCTAGTTTTCTTTTTGAACAAGATTACAGGTAAGCTAGAGGATGAATGCCTATTAGTGAATTTGGGTGGAGTTCTGATGGATAAATAGCATCTTGGTCCCAAACTCTTCAGTTCTAGCAAGATGTCATTAAATGTGCAAATGCCCTGAAGACTTCTGACTTTTCATTACATCAGAGTTGGATTATTTGCTTACTTATGATTTTTGTTGTTTCCATTTATAATTGCTACTGTTCTAGAAAACAGTTTTGAAAAACTACAGTCAACACATGCAGGCTCCTGTGGTAGCTGACACACAGCCACACAACTGAGAACTAGGTACTACAAACTTTAAAAATACTTCTGCCAAGGAACTATTCAGTGAAGTATGGCTAGTGCTTCTTATCTAGGAAAAAGAAAACACCTAAAGACTCTGTATTAAAATACTCTCCTTTGTGAAATTAGATCTGTTTACTGTTTGGACAATGATGCTCCTTTTTTCCTTCTTTTTGGTTTTGTCAAAACTTCAAAATCTTTCTGATATAAGAGATAAAATGAAAATGTAGTGGAAATTCAAGCATGAGGAATAAAGAATTGAACTAATGTAATTTGCATGACTGGTTATTGATGATGGGGTTTTACAGCTTGATGTTTTGGCCTGCCACATGCACCCTAGCAGTTATCTAACCATCCCGACACACTCACAATTCAAAAGCAGCATAGATGGCAAAAGTATTTCCATATATATTTTGAGGTGGTCTTCTAAAGGAAGCAAATATTCTGCAAATAATGTGATTGAAATGTGTTTAATTTTTAGCCTATTTTAACATTAGAGATACGAAAATTTGATTAAAACAGAGGTTTAAACCAAAACTGAACTGCACACCGAGCAACAGCTGTGTATGGTCTGCAGGTGGCTTTCCACAGCAGCACACTGTTCCACGGTCCTTCAGCTCCCTCTGCTGCTTAATCGATTCCCGTATTTTTCATATTTGCAATGAGCTTTTACTCATTTTTTTAACCTCTGTTTTGATGAGAAAAAAATGATGCGGACTGAAATTGCATCTAAGGCAATGAAATGAATACTTGAATTGATAAACAGTGTCTGCACAGTTTCATGTAATTATTGCACCTCCTTTTCTCAGGGAATGACAAGAAGCCCATCAAGAGTGTTCTGATTGCTTTCTGGTGACTTGTAGTATATATACTCTGCCATTACAATTTGACTTGGTGTAACTGAAATATACCTGTTGCTTAAGCTGACATTCCCTGATTATATAATTTTACTTCATACTGATCTTTTTAAAAAAATAATTATATCTTTATATAGCTTAATGTACTCTTTATTACCAATTTCTCTTGCAGATATCTCTGGAATACCTTCTTTCTATGATTTTGATGATGTTCATCTATCAAAAATGCTAAAGAAAAGAAGCAGCAGCTTGTATGCTTGCGTATTCTAGTCTTTATTGCTGTATTTTCCATTTCTAAGTAGACTTGACAAAGCTTATCCTAGAGAGCAGACAACTGTATATATTCAAACCATATGTTGGTCAAAATGCAATATAAATGCAAACCACACAAACACACACACACATGCACTAAAGTAGAATTTTGGTTAGTAAGGTACAATGAAGGGAAGGCATTATCCAGAATATGTGTGGGGAGTATTATAAAAAAACTCAGCATCATACATCATACTGACTAAAATAGGGATTTGAAAAACAGTGAAGGTTAAAGGAATATTAACACACAGGATTATGATGTTCCAAGGCATCTCTGATCCTCAGGGGACTTTAGAAAACGCAGGAGGTCTACCTGGATTACATTAAAGACGGGAAACCTAGAATTTAATGTGTAATTTTCTCCATATGTATAATACGGTATTATATGCATATTTTTCTGTTCAGATATTCAGCCATGAGATTATGTCAGTTACTGATGGAATTACCCCAAGAAAATAAGATTACAAAGTCTCCATTTGAAATTCTGCAAAACTATTGAAAGCACAGGTTTGGGAAATTTTGGCCAAGACACTACTTCCTCCAAGAGAACTAGGATGACTTTCTGAGGGACCTACATTAATGCTCAGACCCAAAAGCAATAGCACCTGTGGGTATGAATTATGCCACACATGGGAATAAATGCAACCTACCCTTAGTCCAACACGAACAGAACAACTCAGATAAGTCAGACTTGATCAGACCTCTCGGGCACTTCTTGTATGAGTTGCTTTGTCCTTTGTGAGGACAGTGCTTATGTTTGAATCTTTTGAAAGCATTTGTGCTGTTCAGGAAGTGGTGACACGCTGCTGGCTCTTCTCAGGGGACAGGGGAAGTGGCTATCTTTGCTGTTGCCTTCTTCATGCACCTTGATCCTGAATGACACCTTAGGAGCAGGCCCATTGGGCTGGAGACTAATTGAATGACCGAATTCTTCTCAGGGGGAAATTACAGAATGATGGTCAGACCCAAAATGTTGTAGGTATGTGATATAAGTAGATGGATTGCAGGAGCCCAAAGCTGCAGTCAAACAAGAGCCTCCTCATGCAAATGCCCTGAAGACTTGTACTTGGGAGGACCTTCCCTTTCCAGGCTTAGAGCCTGTCAGGCACTTTAAATCTGTGCACATCCTGACCTTCCCTCACCTGAGCAGTTCAGTGCCTCACTCCTGCTCAAGTCTCACCAAGGCGTCTGCTGTCTCACCACAGCCAAATCTCGCAGCTATACCTGAAAAAGCTTCCTACACTGACAGTCCCATTGTCACAAAATATATAGGGACACAGAGCAGGAGAAGGCAACACTGATCATCATACCTGGTCCCCCACCATCAGAGACAACCAGAACATGAGCAGCAACTCAGGGCATAAAGGACTTCGGTCATAAAATCTTCCCATTGCTGACAAACATTAGACCTACAGAAAAAAGTCCAACATCCCAGATGGGATGTGCCACAGGTGGGAAAGTTTTCGAGGTCACACCAATGAGCTTCATTCCTGCAACAAGAAGGACCACCATTGAACACAAAATTCTCAGGTGATTCAGATGGCTGCTCCTTCCAGGTCTGCCTTTCTAGATGGCCACTGTCCCAGTGGTCACTATGGGCTCAGGAAGCCTGACTCCCTACTGACAGCCCAGTGTGCAGGGCAGCTCTTACTGCACGGGCATAACTGCCTGCTTCAGATCTCATTTCCGAGGACCAGACTCACCCAGCCTTGCCACTGTCACAGCTCAGCACTGGGCTTGTCACACAGAACTCCTCATTCAGAAGCTGCAGTAGCAAAGCTGTGCACTAGTGCCTGAACAGCATGGAACGGCATCCAGCTGCTCAACAGAAATACCAGTCATCCCTATCAAATTAATCAAGGAAAATTTTCTTTCTGATCCCAAATTTGGTGATTAGTTTAACCTTGTGCATGTGAGTAGAATACACCAAGGTGGTACTGTATAAGGGCTTAAGATCTCAAATCTGTCAGCTTGTCCTAGTGCAAACTTACTGAGATTGAGTATCTATGGCCTCTCCTGTGCTGCAGGGGAGGGCAGCAAAGAACAGGAAACCACAGTTATACATCTTTGGGCATGGAGAGGATAAAACAGGCAGAATAGCCCTTTCCTTTTCAAACTTTGCTAATGATCAGCCAAAATCCTGAAATACAAGACTACTACAGTGGAAATAAAATGCAAATAAATGTGAACACACAACCATCTACTTTCAGTTCATCCTTTTGGAACACTAAGGGACTTACAATTTCTCATTCTGGGATCAACCTTTTATTTAGACTTTTTATCCTCAATATATACAATGCATATTCCTTGTTCTCTGTCTTCTGAATACTTTTACTGTTCAGATGCTTATTTGCCGTATTCTAATTTCCTATTTAAATTAAGCATGACCACTTTATAACTGTTCAACCTTGTACCATGACTTGAATTTCCTCTTGCAATCTATTTATAATTGACACTTCCACTCTCATCCAGGTTTTTTTGCTTTCTTTCCATACCTTGTTGAAAAAGAGAACTGAAGAAAGCAAACCACATAGCACCAAGGAAAGCAAGAGCAGAACAGAATTGTTGTCCTGTGACAGGGACATTCTTTTGGGAGTGGGTGAGTGAGAACCTGGGCTGCAGGACCTGGGACCGCTTTTGCATTTTACAATAAACAGAGAACAAATAAAATGCCTGAACATATGCAGCTATTCTTCCGAGTGACTAAGCCTGAGCTCTGGGTTCAAACTTCAAATTTGTGTTGTGGTCTTACATACTGTCTAAGCCCGTCCAGGAAGCAGGTGGCATTCTACTGCTATTTCCAGATACTTATAACTCAACAAGCAGCAGAGCAGAGAGATTTCCTGTCTGACTGAATAAAACATGATTGGCAGATTCCTGTGCTTAGGAGCCAAGTTCCAGGTAGACACCAACTTGCGTGCAAGCAACACAGTCTTGCATCAAACAAGGTCAACAGCCTCCAGAGCTGCATTACGAAGAGTGTTGCCAGCAGGCTGAGGGAGGTGATTTTCCACTCTGCTCAGCATTGGTGAGACATCTGGAGTGCCAGGTCCAGTTCTGGGCTTTCCAGTACAAGAGAGACATGGACATAGCACAGTGAGTCCAGCAAACTGCCATAAAGATGATAAATGGACTATCAAAGTCCCAAGAATGGGACTTTTCTCTCTGGAGAAGAGAAAGTTCAGGGAGATCTTATTAATGTGCATAAATATCTAATGGGGAAAGAGTGGAAGTAAAGAAGACTGAGCCAGAGTCTTCTCAGTAGTGCCCAAGGAAAAGGACAAGAGGAAATTAGCACAAAGTGAAATACAGGAAACTACATTTACACACAAGGAGGATAAAAACCCAAATAAACCTGCAAGGGTGATCAAACACTTGGACACGTTATCCCGAGAGGCTGTAGTGTCTCCGTCCTTGGAGACATTAAAAACCCAACTAGACACATTCCTCAGCAACATGCTTTAGTTGACTCTGCTCTGTGCAGTGCAGTTGAAACAGCAGTGTCTCCAGCCATCCCTTCCAACCTCAGCAATTCTATGCTTCTGCAGCTGTGAACGACACCACCACCACTCAGACCTTGAGATCCTATGAAGTTGAAAGGCTGTCTAAAATGTTTTGCACTTTGTATGAAACAGTAACAATCAGGGCACCATGTCATCTTTTGTTGAACTGAATTACCCACTTGAGTCTGGATCCAGTAACTGTTGCAGCAGCTCTGCCTACAAACCTTTGACTAGGGACCCACATCTCCATTACATTAGTGAACCATACTAGGGGTTGAATCGCACCTTTAATTTCAAGGAAGAGAAGAAAAAGTGGTTCTCTTGCATCCATGAAATAACACCTTATATTTGGAAATAATGAAGGAATGAGACAGCTTCTCTCAGGCTCTGGGTAAAGCTAGCAGCTTCTTGCTTTCCTCGGATGGATTTACCCGCCTAACAAGTACAGGAAGAAGCTATAAGCTATAAACTACATCAACATTGTGAGTAAACCTCAATCTCTTGGACAGACTCTCATCAATACTTATCCAGCTTGTAGGTTTGATCTGGTAAGCAGAACTGCCAGTCAAATTCTTAAAAAGCCAAAGTGTTTTCTGTACCTGTAAAGTTAACATTAGATGAGCTGGAACTCCAGGAATTTCAGGAGGTGCTCAAAAACAAACGTGGTACTTTCTTAACTTCTGGGTTTAGCCATAGTTATTAAATCTAGATCCAAGAGCTGTAGTACAGGTGCCCATCTTTTAAAATGGAGTGACGAAGATTATCATGCTTATGATTGTGCATCAAAGATGGTGGAAATGTAAAGATTTTATGAAAAGATTTATTCAATAACAACAAAACTTTCAGAAACCAAGTCCTAGTCACACGGAGCAGNATCTATGGCCTCTCCTGTGCTGCAGGGGAGGGCAGCAAAGAACAGGAAACCACAGTTATACATCTTTGGGCATGGAGAGGATAAAACAGGCAGAATAGCCCTTTCCTTTCCAAACTTGGCTAATGATCAGCCGAAATCCTGAAATACAAGACTACTACAGTGGAAATAAAATGCAAATAAATGTGAACACACAACAATCTACTTTCAGTTCATCCTTTTGGAACACTAAGGGACTTACAATTTCTCATTCTGGGATCAACCTTTTATTTAGACTTTTTATCCTCAATATATACAATGCATATTCCTTGTTCTCTGTCTTCTGAATACTTTTACTGTTCAGATGCTTATTTGCCGTATTCTAATTTCCTATTTAAATTAAGCATGACCACTTTATAACTGTTCAACCTTGTACCATGACTTGAATTTCCTCTTGCAATCTATTTATAATTGACACTTCCACTCTCATCCAGGTTTTTTTGCTTTCTTTCCATACCTTGTTGAAAAAGAGAACTGAAGAAAGCAAAACACGTAGCACCAAGGAAAGCAAGAGCAGAACAGAATTGTTGTCCTGTGACAGGGACATTCTTTTGGGAGTGGGTGAGTGAGAACCTGGGCTGCAGGACCTGGGACCGCTTTTGCATTTTACAATAAACAGAGAACAAATAAAATGCCTGAACATATGCAGCTATTCTTCCGAGTGACTAAGCCTGAGCTCTGGGTTCAAACTTCAAATTTGTGTTGTGGTCTTACATACTGTCTAAGCCCGTCCAGGAAGCAGGTGGCATTCTACTGCTATTTCCAGATACTTATAACTCAACAAGCAGCAGAACAGAGAGATTTCCTGTCAATGGGAACAAAACATGATTGGCATATTCCTGTGCTTAGGAGCCAAGTTCCAGGTAGTCACCAACTTGCGAGCAACCAACACAGTCTTGCACCAAACAAGGTCAACAGCCTCCAGAGCTGCATTACGAAGAGCGTTGCCAGCAGGCTGAGGGAGGTGATTTTCCACTCTGCTCAGCATTGGTGAGACATCTGGAGTGCCAGGTCCAGTTCTGGGCTTCCCAGTACAAGAGAGACATGGACATAGCACAGTGAGTCCAGCAAACTGCCATAAAGATGATAAATGGACTATCAAAGTCCCGAGAACTGGGACTTTTCAGTCTGGAGAAGAGAAAGTTCAGGGAGATCTTATTAATATCTAACGGGGAAAGAGTGGAAGTAAAGAAGGCTGAGCCAGAGTCTTCTCAGTAGTGCCCAAGGAAAAGGACAAGAGGAAATTAGCACAAAGTGAAATACAGGAAACTACATTTACACACAAGGAGGAAAAAACACCCAAATAAACCTGCAAGGGTGATCAAACACTTGGACACGTTATCCCGAGAGGCTCCCCGCGACCGCTTCCCGCCTACCGCTGCACACCCGCGCGCCAGCGCCTCTTCAAGCTCAAGAGGGACAGGGAACTGCTGGAAAGAGTCCAGCGCAGAGCCATGAAGATGATTAAGGGAATGGAGCACCTCCCTTATGAGGAAAGGCTGAGAGAGCTGGGTCTCTTTACCTTGGAAAAGAGGAGACTGAGGGGTGACCTAATTAATGTTTATAAATATGTGAAGGGTGAGTGTCAGGAGGATGGAGCCAGGCTCTTCTCTGTGACATCCAGTGATAGGACAAGGGGCAATGGGTTCAAGCTGGAACATAGGAGGTTCCACTTGAATATGAGAAAAAACTTCTTTACAGTGAGGGTGACAGAGCACTGGAACAGGCTGCCCAGAGAGGTTGTGGAGTCTCCTTCTCTGGAGACATTCAAAGCCCGCCTGGATGCGTTCCTGTGTGATCTGATCTAGGTGTTCCTGCTCCGGCAGGGGGATTGGACTAGATGATCTTTCGAGGTCCCTTCCAATCCCTAACATTCTGTGATTCTGTGAATTTCAGGAGTTGCTCAAAAACAAATGTGGTACTTTCTTAACTTCTGTATTTAGCCATAGTTATTAAATCTAGATCCAAGAGCTGTAGTACAGGTGCCCATCTTTTAAAATGGAGTGATGAAGATTATCATGCTTATGATTGTGCATCAAAGATGGTGGAAATGTAAAGATTTTATGAAAGGATTTATTCAATAGCAACAAAACTTACAGAAACCAAGTCCTAGTCACATGGAGCAGAATTAAATGTGCACTGAAACGTGCAGATGATTATTTGACAAGTCATTTGGTGTACTAAATTATCTTGCTGGAATAAGAGATGAAGAAACACGGATTTTAGTCTTCTTCATTTACTTTGTTTACTTCCATGGAAGTTGGCTCTTGGAAAAGTTTACAAAATTAATTTATACATTTGATAGAATTGCCTTTTCCATCAGCACTGCGTGTATAGGCTGTAACTTCAGATGTTACAGAACAATCAGGTATTAATGTAATTTTTCACTTTCTTTTCCTTTACAAATTAGTATTATAGCGATCTCTGTTCTGAAAGTCTCTGTAAGCACGTCTTGCATCTGTTTTACTGTGCGGGATTCTTCCAAAAGGTTCCAGATCATTGAAGCAGGCATCAAAAACTTCATCCACAGCTTTTTCTGCCGTTTCTTTGCTAACTTTTCTAACAGCCAGAATGGAACGAATTGCTCTGTCTCGTACACAAGTCTAAAGTGGAAAGAAGACAAAGAACATGCTGTTATTATTGGTATAAATATTTTTTTATAAATTTTGTCAAGTATTAACTCCTCCTCCATACACAAGAATTTTGTATCACAGAAGAGTCAAACAATGCCTGTAATAAGCATTCAAGCACATTTCTGTTCCATCCTGTGTTAACTATGTGTTTCAGTTTTCCATGTGCAAATAAACCATCAGATAAGTAAAAGACATTCCTTAGTACAGTAATTAAAATGCAATTTGGCATTTGTTGTAGGTATCGAGTATTTGTACAGCCTGTCTGGGACATTAGAGAAAATATGTCAGAAAGAAACAGATATAAATACCAGTTAGTACTTTTCCAGCTGAAATGCTATAAAACATAAGGAATGACTCCTCCACTGGCCTTCATTTTGATACCTCTCATTATGGCAACTTTTGCTTACAGTTTGTCTACTAAAAGATAAAAACAGATGTAAATATCTCCAGCTACAAGCTACTGGCCACTCTAACATGAACAAGTGCTTGGGGTTCAACCTGTGGAACCAGATGATCTTCAAGGTCCCTTCCAACCCAAACCATTCTATAGTTCTATCATTACTACTTAAAAAATTTAATTCCTGTAAGACTTAACACATATGGTTATTTATAACCCTTATTATCCTTCCTCCACTTTTAAAAGACTTTTTAGAGTTTTACCCACACATAGTGGGTAAGGCATTCACACTACATTTCCTACAAACTGTTTTTTGTTTGGTTCTTATTAACCACCCATTGTCAGTGGTAATGCTCTACAATATGACTATGTATTCAGGAATTTCACTCCAACAAAAATAACAAGGTGTAAAAAAATTATGATGAATCATTAAAGGATAATTCAGAGAAAGCAGCAAGTCCATGGCATCTACTTCTTTCTCTGTTGTTTTCAGCTACGAAAGGGGAGAAGGCTGAGATCCAGTACGTAAAGATGGCTCATAACAAATAGGTAGACTGTAACATCTACAGTCTTTACCTGATGGTGTCCTTTTAATCCAAATTTAAACCTGGCTATTTCATTCATCAGTGTACAGTCTCCACTGAGATTGGCAGCTCGAATCTATTGAGAAAAAAAAAAAATCCATGAGATCAGAGAAACACATGGAAATACAAAGTCAAAAAGGCTGTAACAATTTTTTTTTTCTTCAGTATCCTTCTGGTGACTGCTAGTAGAGAATATTCCCAGGGTCACTTCCACTTATTAAGTATTAAGTATATCCACCCTCTCAGCCTCAATGAATTGCAGAGTATTACTATGGAACCTGTAAGGTTCTCCAGGGACCAAGTCTCACATATTCCCAAAGCTTACATGAATAAGAACAGATCATATGCATATGCATATGTCTGTGTGTATATATATATACATAAACTGCTAAGCGGACATGGAAGTTAATATTCTCCCCAATCTATATCAGAAGCTGATACAAGACTCAGGAATAAAGGCAGATACCTTTCAAAGACTACAGCTGCAATTCTCAGACAAGCAGTAACCCACCTGCTTTAGGAGAAGCCACATTTAAATGAGTACGTATGTTTTAGCTTGTTAACTGTCTTGTCCAGTGCACTGTTATTTCTTTTGTCTGCCAACTGTTCCACACTCTACCTTTTCCGTAAGGAAATATAACTAAAATTATTTTTCCTATAATTAAGTACCAGAGTGAGAATAAATGCATGGAAAATATGAAACATAAGAACTAAATGGCTAGCAATAAAAATTATAAACACCATATAATAAAATAAGCATCAAAAGACCTGAAGCAAACAAATAATCACAAGAGCAAGACCAAGCACAATCTCGTTTCATGTATTCTCTAATTTTATGTTTGAGGCTTACATGCTTTATTCTGCAGTGTGTAAATTGACAAAAAGAAAGTAGGTGATAGTTAGTAACTCTGAATTATTGTATTAGGTTTATGTGGCAAGATGTTGGCAGCGGGGAGCCTGCTGAGGTGGCTTCTGTGAGATGAGACTTCTGCCCCCGTGTCAGATAGAGCCAGTTTCAGCTGGCTCTAAAACAGACCCGCCACTGGTCAAAGCTGAACCCATCAGTGGTACCAGTGATAACCTCCGTGACAGCATATTTAAGAAAGGATAAAAACCACTACATGGCAGCTGTGAGGGAGAGATGTGAGAAAAACATGACAGAAAGAGCCCCACAGACACCAAGATCAGTGAAGGAGGGGAAGGAGGGTCTCTAGTCACCAGAGCAGAGATTCCTCTTCCACCTATGGAGAAGACCATGATAACACAGGTTGTCTCCCTGCAGCCTGTAAAGGAACACCACTGTGCTCCACACTACTGCTTGGGGAAGATCCCATGCCAGAGCAGACAGACGTGCCGTAAAAGAAGTTGCAGCCCATGGAGAGCTCAGGCAGGAGTAGGTTTTCTGGCAGGAACTGTGGCCCATGAGGAACCAGTGCTGGAGTAGCCCATTCCCGAAAGACTGTAAGCTGAGAAAAGGACCAAATCTGGAGCAGGTCTTGAAGAACTGCAGCGCATGGGAAAGACCCACATTGGAGCAGTTCATGCAGGGCTGTATCCTGTGGGAGGGACCTCACACTGCAGCAGGGGAACAGCATGAGGAGGAAGGAGCAGTAGAGACAAAGTGTTATGAACTGATCGCAGCTCTCATTCCCCATCCCCCTGTGTGGCTTTGGGGGGGGTGGAGATAAAAAGAGTCACAAATGAAGGAGTGAAGTTGAGCCTGGGAAGAAGGGGAGGTGGAGGGGGAATGTATCAATTTTTAAGGTCTTTCAAGCAGCAAATTCCTATGTTCTCTGAAATAGACATGGAGCCATAACCAAAGTGTACTGCTACCAATAGCACAATTAATCAAAAAACGTATGTTATAGAAAAGACAAGTTTGTTGTTAACAAAAAAAAATCTAAAAAAAAGAAGGTTATCATACTACTGTGATAACTATCCAACAAACCAAGATTTGCAAGGGAGAAAAAAAACCCTTAAACATTTGATTAACGTGTGGATGTATTTTCATCTCTAACTACTCTCATTTGTTAATAACTGCTTCTTGTTACAGTTACACTCACAGTGATCACATTCTATTTAGTATAACACTGACTCATTAATATTTGTGAAAACGAAATATTTGTTTTCTGAATGAAACTGTTTAGGTTGACTTGACAAAACGTATCAATAGGATTAAATCAAAGGAAGTCTGCTTAACAGCACGCCTATTTAAACATGAAACATCCCTAATAACCAGCAGTAATTAATATAATGACAATGCTAGAAGCATTTTAACTTACCTCTGAACATGCTAAGTGTTTGACATTTTTAAACCAGTCAACATGTGCACGGCAGTGATCAAAAGCATGAATCAATTCATGTGTGACCACCCGGTTCATATGGGATTGCTGGCGAATGTTGTTCTGACACAGAACAATCTGCAGAAGAAAAATACAGTTAGCTTTTTCACCAAGTTTCAACATCTTCCTTACTTCTCAGAGACCTAGCTCACACCATCTACAGCATTTAGACTCTTTAGATCAGTGTTTCTCAACATTAACAGCCTCATAATTCTGCTGTGTATGAGTTCAAATACCGCAGAACATTTTTCATCTATCTTGTTTTCATGACTTTAACTCAGATACCAGCATTAGCAGATTTAATCCCAGTAAAAAACACTAAAAAAAATGTAGTCCTTTGAAAGAGGGCAGTGTCCAGTGCCTACCTGAGATGTGGCAGAATCAAAACCTCCACTGACACAGCCATCACAATCTTCACAAGAAAAGTGTCGGTCATTGAAGACAGTGCTGAAAGGCCCAAACAAACAAAGTTATAGGAAAGAATTTGAAAAAGACCAGTAACCCCATACAATAGCGAAGTTACTACACAGAACAACATGATTTAATTTACATACCAACCAGACTGCTTCATAGCCTCAAGAAGAAGTTGAGCATAGGGATCTAGAAAAACATTGCCGCAATCAATTTCTCTAGATAAAATTTTTAAAGTTATCTATAATCAAAATATAAAGACAGTCAAGAAATAAAGGAAAAGCACTACACATGCAAATTCATACTTTGCAGTATTTAACCCTAATGCAACACAACTGGAATCTCTTACAGCTCAGGCTATGTAAAGCAATATAAAATCGTAACATATATAAAGTTATTCAGGAATCAAGCCACTTCTGACATTATTTTATTAGTAGCAGACACAAATAGAGTGGCCTGCTGTAACCACCATTCTCAGTAACACTCACAGCCAACATTACAAGTAGCACAAATAAACCAGAATTTGACAAAACCTCACAAATATTCAACAGAAAGAAGAAAAGAAGGACCTTCTGATAGGAAAAAAAAGCACATAGCCACTTCTGAAGCTGTACTTTCTTTGTCTTAATCAAAACCAGCGGGTCCGTCAAGCAGCAGCCCCATCCCAGGGGCCCCGTCCAGCCGTCCCGGAGGGGGACAGCGGCAGCAGCAGGAGGGCAGCTCTGTCTCAGCACCCTGCGCCCCAAGGTCAGCGCAGGACACGCACGTCCCCAGTTCCACCCAGGGCGCAGAGGGCCCAGGCCCCGGCCCGCCGGCGATGCGCTTACTCGTGTCCAGGGTCATCCTCAGCATCAGCTGGCACCTGTTGTGGAAGGTGAAGAGGCTGCGGACCAGAAAGCTCTGCGGCTTCTTGTGCCGGTCCGGGAAGAGCCGGTAGCCGAAGTCATCCTCCTCTTCCTCCTGCCCCTTCCCCTCGGCTGCCGGTGGAGCCGCCTCCCCCTGCTCCATGGCCGACGCCTGCCCCTCCCCGAGCCTGCCGGCCACCGTCCCCAGGGGCGGGGCAAAGGGCACAAGGCAAGGCAGCGCCAATCGCTGGGCCAGCTCCCTGCCACGTGACGCTGAGGAGGCGTGTTCAGGGAGTGCGGAGAGCCGCGGACGGCGAAACGAAGCGCGGTGGAGCGCGGGCGCATGCGCTGTTCGTCCCTGCTCCTCCTCCTCTCCCTGCTGCCGCGGGGCCGCCGGGCCGCGGGGACCGTCCCGCTACGAGGTTGCGGGGCCGCGCTGCATTCTGGGAGGAGGCTCGGCCGCGCGAGGAGGGCGTCTGGCGGCGGCGGCAGCAGAAAGAGGCGGGAGCCGGCGCAGGTGAGACGGCGGCGGGATGAGGGAGGACGAGCGGAGTCTGCGGGGTCCGGCCCGGCTCGTGGCGCAGGTGGCCTGGTGCTGACTCCCCGATGGCCGCAGGCGACCTGGGGAGGCAAGGGGAGGGACCACTCTGAAGGGCCTGGTTTGTGACTCCGGAGGCGGTGGAAGGGCAGGCGTTTAAACTTCACCGGGCTGGCTTTGCCTCCAGGGCCTCTTCGGCGTGAGCCCGGGCCTGCGGCGCCGCTGGGTGCCCGCCTGCCCCGCTGCTGGCTGTGGGCCAGGCCCTCAGGGCAATGCGACTGCTGGCCCGGGGAGTCGCTGAGACAAGGCAGCCCTCGGGTGTGGGGTGAGGGAAGGGAAGATCCCAGTGTTGAGGCACAAATAAAACTGCCTCAAAGGGTGTAAGAGCCGTAGCCGGGAAGGAGTCTGTGGTCAAGCTGTGGATGGAGGTCGTTGCTAAGCTGTACGCAGCCAGCCGC
>VZTO01011353.1:0-10619 GCA_013400615.1 Syrrhaptes paradoxus | reverse complement strand
GATGCGCTTACTCGTGTCCAGGGTCATCCTCAGCATCAGCTGGCACCTGTTGTGGAAGGTGAAGAGGCTGCGGACCAGAAAGCTCTGCGGCTTCTTGTGCCGGTCCGGGAAGAGCCGGTAGCCGAAGTCATCCTCCTCTTCCTCCTGCCCCTTCCCCTCGGCTGCCGGTGGAGCCGCCTCCCCCTGCTCCATGGCCGACGCCTGCCCCTCCCCGAGTCTGCCGGCCACCGTCCCCAGGGGCGGGGCAAAGGGCACAAGGCAAGGCAGCGCCAATCGCTGGGCTAGCTCCCTGCCACGTGAGGCTGAGGAGGCGTGTTCAGGGAGTGCGGAGAGCCGCGGACGGCGAAACGAAGCGCGGTGGAGCGCGGGCGCATGCGCTGTTCGTCCCTGCTCCTCCTCCTCTCCCTGCTGCCGCGGGGCCGCCGGGCCGCGGGGACCGTCCCGCTACGAGGTTGCGGGGCCGCGCTGCATTCTGGGAGGAGGCTCGGCCGCGCGAGGAGGGCGTCTGGCGGCGGCGGCAGCAGAAAGAGGCGGGAGCCGGCGCAGGTGAGACGGCGGCGGGATGAGGGAGGACGAGCGGAGTCTGCGGGGTCCGGCCCGGCTCGTGGCGCAGGTGGCCTGGTGCTGACTCCCCGATGGCCGCAGGCGACCTGGGGAGGCAAGGGGAGGGACCACTCTGAAGGGCCTGGTTTGTGACTCCGGAGGCGGTGGAAGGGCAGGCGTTTAAACTTCACCGGGCTGGCTTTGCCTCCAGGGCCTCTTCGGCGTGAGCCCGGGCCTGCGGCGCCGCTGGGTGCCCGCCTGCCCCGCTGCTGGCTGTGGGCCAGGCCCTCAGGGCAATGCGACTGCTGGCCCGGGGAGTCGCTGAGACAAGGCAGCCCTCGGGTGTGGGGTGAGGGAAGGGAAGATCCCAGTGTTGAGGCACAAATAAAACTGCCTCAAAGGGTGTAAGAGCCGTAGCCGGGAAGGAGTCTGTGGTCAAGCTGTGGATGGAGGTCGTTGCTAAGCTGTACGCAGCCAGCCGCGTGGAGAACAGGAGCGGGCTTCCAGTATACACTTGTGCAAAACGCTGTAGAAAGCTGGAAAACAAACAGCTAGGGTTAATGTTCATTCAATGAACATTCAGTGTTGGGTTTTTCACAGCCCTCAGAGGCCTGGGGCATCTCCCGTACAAGTATAGGCTGAGAGAGTTGGGGTTGTTCAGCCTGGAGAATAGAAGGCTCCAGGGAAACCTTATAGTGGCCTTACAGTACCTGAAGGGGGCTGCAGGAGAGATGGGGAGACACTCTTTATCAGGGAGTGTAGCGATAGGACAAGGGGTAACAGTTTTAAGCAGAAAGAGAGTAGATTTAGATTAGATATTAGGAAGAAATTTTTCACTGTGAGGGTGGTGAGACACTGGAACAGGTTGCCCAGAGAAGCTGTGGATGCCCCATCCCTGGAGGTGTTCAAGGCCAGGCTGGATGAGGCTTTGAGCAACCTGGGCTAGTGGAGGGTGTCCCTGCCCATGGCAGGGGGGTTGGAACTAGACGATATCTACGGTCCACTCCAAGACAAACCATTCTATGTATAAGAATACTGTTTTAGTCAGTGATAGCAAAAAAAGTTCAACAGAACACTGCATGTTTTCTTGCATCTTGCTATTGACTGTACAAATGTGGGGATTTTTTCTGAATTGTAACCAAGAGGTTTTTTAAGGTTACTTTTTACTCATGACTTGATATTTCTGTGATAATAAGATATCTTTTACTTAAGACACTAAAATTAAGACAACAAAACTATGAAGACTATTAAGTGTTAATAATTATTGAACAGTATTTTAGGGACTTGGAGGGCTACAGATATGTACAAAGAGCACCTTTAAAGAATAATTATGACTTTTAATTCACTTGACTTAATAATAAAACATCTCATGTGTTTACTTGTTCCTGTGCTAAAAATGTGTGCATATTTAAGCGTACTTACTTGCAGGAGCCGAAAGTCCTTTTGGGGGTTGGTTTTTCAAATGCCTTGTTTCTGTTCAGATACAAGGCAGCAGGCATATCTTAATTTATTTTTTTAGTTAAAACTTAGTTAACATGTTAAGTTTTTCTCCATTCTGTCATCTGGGGAACAGTGCAGAAATTGCTTTGAACTAAGATCACCTCGTTGTTGCTTTCAGGGTTTTCATTGACTTGTTGGGACCTTTACCTTACACTTAGTTAGGAAAGACTTGCTGTTTGTTCTGATATACTTTGTTTTATCTGAATAACATGGCTTCCCATTGTTTCTTTCAAATACATTTAAATTGTGTTTCTTCTGAGTTTCTTACTATTTAATGTTCCTACTGTGCTTTTGGGAAGCCTGTCATGCATGTAAGTTGAACTTCTTCATTTTGAAGTAGCTAGCTTCCTTCAGGACATACTTCTGAATTATCTTCAGAATTTTTTTTCTTTGAAATTTGGCAGATTACAATGAGTGCACCAAATAAAGCACTAGAACTACAGCTGCAAATGAAGCAAAATGCTGAAGAGCTGCAGGATTTTATGAGAGAATTGGAGAGCTGGGAAAAAGATATTAAAGAAGTGGATTCTGAACTAAGGAAACAGAGCGGTGTCCCAGAAGAGGTAAGAATCACAAGTCCAGTGTCAATATTAACTTGTCTGTTCTACTGTGGTGGTGTTTGTAATAATTATTTTTTGCTTCAGCAAAATTACATGTGTTAGCTTAAAATAGAAGTTATGAGCTAACCCATCTGACTTATTCCTCATCTGAAGGAGACCAAAGATTCCTTTGTAAACTGTTCAACAGAGCTGTGGAGCAGTAGCATCTGGAGGTGATGGGACCAGTAGATTTTTAATCAGTTCTGGGTTGATCTAGGAGAATATTTCTGTTTGGAGCATCAATATTACTTACTTATTGCTGACTTTTAATGTATTGATGTGATACTTCGGTGATACTCTGCCAAGAGTTGTCTTCTGAAACTTAGCTTTGTATTATATATGTAATATTTGCTATTATTATGCATTGAAAGATTAATATTTGCTGTCCTTAGTGGTTTTGTAGAGTTCCTGAGAGCAGCTTGTTGGATGGATTTCTAGAATAAAACTAACCAGTAGATACAGATGCTATATCTAGGTAGAGATACTGTAGATTCTTTAATGCAAGTGACTTTCACACATCTGTTTTTAATAAATCAATTTAGAATTTGCCACCAATTCGAAACAAGGCTTTTAAGAAAAAGAAGAAAAGCAAAAGTAAGGTCCCTTCGAGAATAACCACTGAGGAAAACAAGAAAAACAAGATCAAGTCATATGATTATGAAGCATGGGGAAAACTTGATGTGGTGAGTCAGAATATTTGCTTGTTAACTTAGTCTTGTCTCCAGTTGATTTTGTCTGAAATAAGGTTTTCTTACACTGCTGAGAGTTCAGTCCACAAGTCAGTATCTTACTGGGCTGGCTACTGTATGAACATAAAAGGTATCTATCTTCCAACAAGGTTATGTGTTTAAAATTGGGAATATTGAGAAATACTCATTTTCTGTTGACTGTGCTCTCATCCAGCAGAATGAATTTCACTTTAAGGGGAAAAAAATGGTTTAACTATACACCTGTTTAAAAGTCTTAATTCTAATAGAATATAAGACTGAACACAATTGATAGTATTAGAGGATAGGTCTCTTATTTTTGAAGTATGGAATAGTCCTAGGTACAGATGACTTGAGCAATAGAGATTTTTAAAAACGCACTACTAATTCTCCTGAAGTCTTGCTTGATTTATTTTGTATTTTTAAATTATAATGAAGATAATTTATTTTTTATCTGATTTCAGGATAAAATACTTGAAGAACTTGATAAAGAAGATAGTACTCATGATTCTGTATCTCCAGAATCGGACTCTGAGGAAGATGGAATCCGTATAGATGCAGAAAAAGCTCTTGCAGAAAAGGAAAAGGTTATAGCATTGTAACTGTTATACTCTGTGTTGGGGCCACTGCTGTTTAATCTTTTTATCAATGGTCTGGACGAGGGAATAGAGTGCACCCTCAGTAAGTTTGCAGATGGCACCAAGCTGGGTGGGAGCGTTGATCTCCTGGAGGGTAGAAAGGCTCTGCAGAGGCCTCTGGACAGGCTGGATCAACGGGCTGAGGCCAATTGTATGAGGTTCAACAAGGCTGAGTGGCGGGTCCTGATCTTGGGTCACAGCAACACCACACAGCGCTACAGGCTTGGGGAAGAGTGGCTGGAAAGCTTCCTGGTGGAAAAGGACCTGGGGATGCTGCTCAAAGGCTGGCTGAGTATGAGCCAGCAGTGTGCCCAGGTGGCCAAGAAGGCCAATAACATCCTGACCTGCATCAGAAATAGTGTGGCCAGCAGGACTAGGGAAGTGACTCCCTCTATACTGGTGAGGCCGCACCTCAAGTACTGTGCTCAGTTTTGGGCCTGTCACCATAAGAAAGACGTTCAGGTGCTGGAGTGTATCCAGAGAAAAGCAACAAAGCTGGTGAAGGGTCTATAGAAAATGTCTTATGAGATCCAGCTGAGAGAACTGGGGTGATTTAGTCAGGAGAAAAGGAGGCTGAGAGGAGACCTTATTGCCTCTGAAACTTGAAAGGAGGTTGTAGCCAGGTGGGTGTCGGTCTCTTTTTTCCAAGAAACAAGCAATAGGACAAGAAGAAATGGCCTCAGGCTGTACCAGGGGAGGGTTGGATTGGATCTTAAGAAAAATTTCTCACTAAAAGGGTTATCAAGCATTGGAACAGGCTGCCCAGGGAAGTGGTCGAGTCACCATCCCTGGAGGTATTTTAAAGACGTGTAGATGTGGCGCTTAGGGACATGGTTTAGTGGTGGACTTGGCAGTGTTAGGTTTACAATTGGAGTCAATAATCTTAAAGGTCTTTTACAACCTAAATGATTCAACGATTTGCAAAGCAAAAAGTTAGACATAGGAATATTTGTACTTTCTTTTAAAAGATTGTCCACTGAGACTAGACTTCTGGTGGAAGAATTGCCTGTTCAGAATTTTCTGCCTGTTTTCCTGCCCGTTATCCCAGCATATAAAATTCTCACTGCATTTCTGTTTCTTCTCATCAATAATTGCAGCAAAGCCTATCAAACAGTGCTTAATGATGATGCACCTATGATGATTAACGTTTAGGGATTTTTTTGCTTTGGGAAGTTGGATTACGGTATAGGCTTGCCATATGGATCAAACTGGTGTTTACCTGAACACAAGGTCTGAATGCCCCAAACTAAATCACCAAGATTTTAAGATTAGCTTTTTTGGGAGGCCACTACATCTGGGAATGGTGGGTGAACTTGTCTGGCTTCCCTGCCTTAGAAATGGCAAGTTGGTACCACTTCAGTTTTACCTTGTTTTGCAAGTAGAATACAGCAAGACGTATCTCATGGTTCATTGCCATGTGAGATAGGCTAAGTTTAGTTGTCTGGCAACTTCTGTAGTTCTGAGAAACTTCTTTGTTTACAAACAATCACCTAACACCATCTGTCAGTCCATACTTTTCTCCAGTATATTTTCTTAGGTTTTTTTTTTAATTGTCTGTGGGTGACATCTGCCTTCTTTTCCTGCTGCTGTAGAAATTCCCTGATGTATAATTTGCAGTCTACACTGAAAAATTTAGGTCTTTGACCATTATAATCTTGGCTGCAGTGAAGCAGTTGAGGGCACATGAGATAAAAGTTGTGTCCCAAGGGAGGCAGAAATTAAAATATTTACCTTGGAAAGCAAAGATGTCCAATCTACATATAAAAACTCAAACCTTCAATAGTTCTGTATGTCAATTTAAGCAGCTGTATATGTGCTTATTATAGGTTTCTGGAAATGACCTACAGATATTGAAAATAGTTATATAGTAAAATCCTCTTATTACATGAATCATGAGATATATTTAATATGGGATTCTTAGAATATTTTAGTTAAACGTTTTACAGTAAGTACTTTGTGAGAGATGTTAAGCAAAATGTTTTAGCATTCTAAAATACACACTTTGAGTTTTTTCACAAAAATTAGTAATGTGTCTGTCAATATAGAGTAACTTGCTAATAAGATATTCTTCTATTCACAGGGTAATAACTACTTTAAACAAGGGAACTTTGATGAAGCTATAAAATGCTACACTAAAGGGATGCATTCTGATCCGTACAATCCAGTACTACCCACAAACAGAGCATCAGCTTTTTATAGAATGAAAAAGTAAGACTTTTATTGTTGAATCCTTAATATTATCTTCTTTTGAATGCTGCATTCAAATTTGTTGTCTGGTTTTAAGTGTTGGTTGTATTATTTATCATGTTGTAACACATTCCGTGTAAGACTGTTTTTTCGACCTGCTTTGCCATTTCGAAGTAAAATAGGAATTTCCAGGATAAGGTATCTGGTAGTCTTTCGTCTTTTGGTTTTTTTTTTTTTTTTCCTCTGCTTTCATGCTGGAAGTTCACTGTCTTCTGTGTTACAGTGTAAGACTTAAAAAGAGCAAGTTCAGTATCTAATTTGCATTTCAGATTCAGTAAGTCCTACTTCTAAGTCTTCAATTTGTTTGGGGGGAAGAAAGGGTATAGGAGAGCTGGTTATTCTTTCTGTTGCAGGGGAGATTGTTGACCTCTTTCCTTTCCTGTTCTAATGTGTTCTGAATTGAGAGATGTTTAAATACTTAGTTCTGTGCCCCTTCTGAAGCTTGTAAGGTTTCCACTTCAGAGACAACCTGTAAAGCTTCAGAGTAAGCTAACTTACTGAAGTCTTGAGTTTTGTTACCTACATGTGTCCACACTAACTCATTTATATATATTTTTAGGTATTCTGTCGCAGAATCTGACTGCAATTTAGCACTTGCTTTAGATAAAAATTACACAAAGGCTTATGCCAGAAGAGGGGCTGCTCGCTTTGCTTTAAATAATCTTCAAGGTGCTAAAGAAGGTGGGTCTTTTTAAAATTCTTTCCTTAAACTACATACAAACTGTTCGTCTATTTGCTTGATTAAAGCTTGCATGATTTGCTTATTTGGTGTAGGAATTTAATTTTCACTTCCTGTAAACAAGAAATTAAATACCATGTCACATATTCTTCTACCAAGGTAAAACTCAAGGAGCAAGTCTAAATGGTTACTGTAGGTATTAGAAGTTCTAGAATAATTCAGTTTTAAGTATTTTAGAAATGTGTTCTGTGTAGTGTCTTGGGCTTTTAGAAAACTACTGACGAGGGTTATAAAGAATGCTCTTATTTTATATTCTGGTTACTAGTCTGTAATTCCTACCTGAAACAGTGTTTTCTGATCTTTTGATAGATTATGAAAAAGTTTTAGAGCTGGATGCAAACAACTTTGAAGCGAAAAATGAATTGAAGAAAATTGATCAGGTAATTTATGTTAGGGCCTATATTGTTAGTACACCCTGTTCAGTTTATATCTGTATCTACTTATAACAAGAACAGAACTCAATGACTTTTTCTGTCACTTGGTGTTCACTGAGGTAAAAATCTGTAACTGAGTTTCTTCGGGATCAACTACCATGTACGCAGACATCAGTCTAATGGTGGATTAGCAGACTAAGACTGCATGTGTACACCAAATGTTTTTTTTTAAAAAAATCTTCCCTCAGATTTTTTTTTCTACTTCCTGTATTAATGGCTTGTTCAGTCATGCTTAGTATTTTGCTACAAGATCGTACTACATTGGAGATAACCTGTGTGTTTTCTTGGCCGTAAAGCTGAACTACTGGCCTGCTTGTAGTCCCACTGATTGCGTGGCTTGCCAAACCAGAAAGTGGGTTTAAGCCTAGCGGAACATAATACTCTACGGCCAAGTCTGATCCCTTTCATGACAGAGAATGTTGATTATGATGTCCTTAGTAAATATAAACTCACACGTCGTTACTATGTAAATAGGCTTCTAACTCTTCAACTGTAATTTTGAAAGTGCTTGTAAGATTTATTTTCAGAATGAACACCCAAAGTCTGCAGTAACTGAAAAAATAAATTATTTATAAATTGGAATGTATAGAGACAGGTTCCATGGGTCATTTTACATTGTGTTTCAAAAATTGCATGTTTTTTATTTAGTAAGTAATATTTTGACTGGCAGTCTCTCACAGAAATACATTTTCAAGAACAATTTAGAATGATCTCTTCAATTTGCATTCAACTTACAACACAGGCACTGCTGTTAAAATGTTTGGCAGATTTTTGCATCTTAAAAGTTTAGAATTTATCATGATTTATGTTCTAAAAATGTGTAAATGGGGGAGATACATATTGAGGAAAAAAATTACATCTTTGCAGGCTTTGTCATCAAAAGAAAGTTCAGAACAGAAAGAGTCTGAAGATGCAGTCAGACCTGAATTAACAGATGAAGAGAAGAAGCGCATTGAAGACCAGCAGCTGAAGCAGAAGGCTATTACCGAAAAAGATCTGGTAAGTCAAGGATTCTGGTGCAAGAGGAGAGAACTAGCAGGGAAAAGTTGTGTTGTGCTATTAGCTCTGCCAATGTGTAAATTAAACCTGATTCTGTCCTGAACTTCGTAAATACAATGATGTAGCCTTAATTGTTTCCCATTTTGGGCTCTGTAGGGAGGGGAGGTGGACAGTGAGTTCTATTTAAACTCTTCTGGAGGAATAATTATACAAGGTAGCTTTTACAGCCCAAATTGTGTATGATAAATTTCTAATATGTAGTAAGATAAGTAGAACTTGAACTGTATTTTACAAAGATGCCATTTCTCCACTGTTGTTTGCATATTGACCCCTGCTTGTCCAAGTAGAGTTGTGGACTGTTTCTTTTGTTTTTAAACCTCTGATTACATGGTGAAAAGTAGTTGTGAAAAGGATTTCAGGGAGTGCAGACAACAATGACAATAAAATTGTATTTCTGGATACATGGTCTTGACTCACAGTTGCCTTACTGATTTCTCCCTCTCCTCGCTGTTGCAATTAAGAAATAACATTATCAACTAAAGCCTAATTTGCTTTCTGTTCTCTTACCTAGCTATTTAACTTCTGTTTTTGTATCAATATTTAGGTTTCCTCTACTGGCTGTAAGAGAGAATGAGTAGGAAAAAAAAATGAAAGCATACATTAAGTAGGTAAAAAGAACAAAAATTAGAAGAGGCCACAGAAAATAAATTTCAGGCTAATGTAATACTTCATTGGTAGCAGAGTTGACTCAGTGTTGGCCTATTCGTGGCAACATGGATCCTGTCAAGTCTGAACTGTGGCCTTCAGTTTTTACCAGTGAGTAGAGTAGTAGCAGAGAAGATAATACATGGCTTTGTATTAGTACTGAGAAGCAAGAGAAAATTTTAGTCTCTTTGAAGCAAGCAAGAAATCTAATGTTTTTTTTATATGGAGCATTAATTAGAAAATAACAGCAACCTTTGGGCCCAAGTAATATTTGAGGATAACAGTTTCACGGATGTAGCAGGATAAAGATGGATTTGTGCAGCACAAAAAGTAGTCTTGAAAGGGGAGTTGTAAAGGTTCAGCTTTGTTCTGCTTGTGTTTCGATTCGGGAGGTGCAAGGTGGCTTATTCTGCACATCAAGAGTGAAGATAAATCACAAATTATAGACTCGCAGGTCTGCACTTAAACTATGCATGTAGCAATTTTTTTTATTATTGAAGTACTAGAAAAAGATTACTATTTTTTTGTGGTCTGCGTCAAAGCTTGGATATAAAGAAATACACTATAAATATCTGCCCTTATGTGGATGTTCTTTGTGATACATCATCTTGATACTGTGACCCTGTCTACTAAAAGGGATGAGAAAAAGTCATTGTACTAGATCTTTCTCAATGCTATTTTTTTCTAACCCAAATATTACAGGGTAATGGTTATTTCAAAGAAGGAAAGTATGAGGCTGCGATAGAGTGTTACACCCGTGGTATAGCAGCAGATGGCACCAATGCTCTTCTGCCAGCTAACAGGGCCATGGCCTACCTAAAGATTGAAAAGTAAGTGGGATTGTATGTACTATACAGTTTTTTCCTTTGTTGTGGACTAGACAGAAGAATGATCCAGTAGATTTTTCCCTTTCATGACGTGTCACTACTAATTCTTTTTAGAATTCAGTATAGAATATATCTATATTGAAAACAGGGAGAGAGAACAGCTCAATATGTGAGATCTTACAACAATGCATTTCATAGGAAAGAAGTTCTGAGAGAATAAAATAGCATCACTATGAATTTTAGTTTCTGAAGTTTGGTTTTCATTCTTTCTGTGTGTAGAATTCTAAAATTCACCTTTCTCAGAGGACCTGCCCAGAGCTCTTTTTTGACTATAAAACCCAGTCAGCTACTAAATGTTGCCCTGTAAAAAGAAGTGGATTGTAACTTCTGACTATGAAGGGGATGGATAGTCTCTTTCTTGAATTTGTTATCTTTTAAAATATTTTTCTTTAACTCCACTAATGGAAATATGTATGTATAGTTCTTTATTTTTAATTAAGCTTTATTCAAATAATCCAGTAACAGTAGGAAATACATGCTTTCTAGCATGAGAGAAATTCTGTATGACCATTTTTGAAGTCTGAATTTTTTTTAGTCCCTGATGGTGTGGTAGTTTGAACCCTTTAAACTGTAAGCATGAGAAGGAGGGAGCTGAGCATTATGTTGGTCATCTGTTCTAAC
>VZTO01011352.1:0-34841 GCA_013400615.1 Syrrhaptes paradoxus | reverse complement strand
AGGTGTCACCTCCCAGGGTCCCCAGACGCCTCGTTAAAGCCGTGTTCCTCGTTACCTTGCCTCCCAGCCGGGGTTGCCAGGTCCCCACAGTGCCGATGCCACTCTGGGTGTCCCTGTGCCCACCCTGCGGTTACACCTGGAGCCACAGACCATGGCCGCGGTGGAGCCTGGTGGCCTCGGAGGTGGTGTGCCTGTTGGGGACCGTCAGCTTTGTCCCCTCTCTGCTGTCTTGGCTCCCCCTTAGACCCCATCTCATGGGGAAGGATGAGAGGTTTGGATTTCTCTGGGGCATCCCCAGCTTGGGGACAGTGCCTGTTTGGGGGGACTCAGGAGCTGCATGGGGTGGGAGTCCTGGGGAGGTGGCCATCATGGGGGGGACACCAGAGCTAATGCACCTCATGCTGCCTTGCTGCTGGCTGGTGCTGGAGACATTCCAGCAGGAGGGACGAGGGACATCTGACCCCGAGGAGGCAGGACGGGCCACAGCTGGGGATCCCCCTTTCCTGGAAGCTGGGTACCAGGGGAGTTCCAGGCTCTCCCATCTCTGCCCATCCAGCTTGTTCAGTCCCAGTCAGATACTGGGTTGAACTGGGACTGCTGTGGGCCGGTGAGGGTGGCACCCCAGACTCTGAGGGGTAATTATTAGCTGCTAATTGCTAATGAAGCAAGGTCTGAGAGGGTCTTTGGTGTCCTGGCAGAGCCTGGATGCACCTGACCCATGCCAGGGCTCTCCTCCATCCCACCCCAGATGCAGGCTGGGATCCCCCCACCCCTCCCCACTGGCACCAGCAGGGCTCCCGCCCTGAGCGGGCTTCTCAGCGCTCTTTGATTTAAAGGTTTATCCATTTCAATGTGAAGCCAAATGCAATATTGACGTGCTGAGCGGTGTCGGTAGGAGTCAGGGGAGTCCTCGAGCAGGGTGGCAGGGTCATGGGGGGCATGAAGTGGCAGCAGTGTGGGGTTTGGACTGGGATGGCTGCTCCACCCCCTGTGCCAGAGCATCGCCCAGGCTCTTGGCCAGGCTCTCGCCACTGTCTGTGCCCAGGGAGCCTGTGGGGACAGCCATGGGGCTGCTGGGTGGAGAGCAAAGGACCGATGTGGGGTCAGGTTGGGCGAGCCGTGCCCACCGCCCCTTTGGGAGCTGTGGAGGGGGTCTTGGCTGGGGTGCTGGCTGCACCCCATGGCCGCCCCTGCTGCAGCCGGGCTCCCTTCCCCCTCCCCTTTGTCAGCATCTCGGGGCTGCTGCAGCCGCCTCTGCCTGCCGCCACCGAGCTGCCGTTTCCATGGTGACAGGTTAGGATGTACCCCGGTCCCCGCTGCACCCCAGGAACCCACCGCAGACCCTCGGCCCCCCACCCCAGCTCCCACCTGGGGCTCTGTGTCCCCAAAATGGCTTCTCCTGGGCTATGGGTGACGGCCGGTGTGGGACAGCATGGGGCATCCAGAAATGGGTGCTGGCCTGGCGTGGTGGTGGCCTCATCCTGTGCTGGGGAAAGCAGACCCCTTTGGCCCCCCGAGTGTGGCCTGAGCTGCCCACCTGCCATGGTGGTACTGCCATCCCCCTTCTTCCAGGGGGGGTGGCACTGTCCTCCATGCTGCGGACCCAGGCATCCTGGCACCCATTCCCACGCTGCAAAGAGGATGGGCACGGGGATGCGGGGAGGATGGCGACTGCGGGCGCCAGCTCCATCCCTCCCTGGGGATGGCACAGGGATGGCAGCAGAGCAGTTCAGTGGGGCCGGGGTGTCTGGCAGAGCAGCTGTCCCTTTGCAGACGACGCCCGAGGCCTCTCCATGCCGTTAATTATGCAAATATAGGAAAGTGTGTCAAGCGGAGGATGCCCCGTGGGCCGATGATGCTCTGTGTGATGATGCCCTGCTCCACTGAGCCGGCAGAACGCAGGCAGCTGGGGCTGGCAGGGCTGGGGTGGGGTGGGTGTAGGGGTCCGTGCATGGCCCCAGGTATCAGACACAGGGTCATTGTCCCCAGGTAAGGCAGGCTGTGGCAGTTGTGGGGTGCTGTGCGGTGACCCCCGGCTGTGCTGCTGCTGGGATGCTCACCATCATCCTCTCTTTCCCCTGCAGACTTCAACTATGGTGCGGATGAGTACGATGCCGAGGGCAATGAGGAGCCCAAGGCGCTGCCGGAGGGCTCGGAAACCATGCCCTACATCGACGAGTCGCCCACCATGTCCCCCCAGCTCAGCACCCGTGGCCAGGAGAGCGGGGACGGCGTGTCACCCACACCCACCGACGGCCTCGGCACAGGGGTAGGTGATGGGGGTGCGGAGGGTTGAAGCCAGAGCTGGGGGTGTCCGACTCCGTTGTGTCAGTGGTACCCAGGTGCTGCTGGGACCTGGGGGACTGTCACCTGGCACCCCAAATCCCCCTGGCCGTGGCCCGCTGGGCTCTGGGGAGCCGCGCCCTGTTCTGCTCGGGGGGTTCCACGTCGGTGGGACACGCTGTGCCCCTGCCCCGTCGTGCCACGCCGGTGGCAGAGCCAGGATGGTGGGGGTCCGGGGGGTCCCCCGGGGTTCCCTGCTCCCGGGGGAGGGGGACAGGGCGCAGCCGCTCCGCCGGGCTGCCGGCTCCATCTAGTGGCACTTGGGGACGAGACGCCAGCTGGGGAGCGACGTGCTGTCGTCCCCTCCCCGTCCCCCCAGCTTCTGGGGAACTTAGATTTAACCCTTCCTCTCCCTCTGCCTTTCCCAGAGCATCCTCGGGAAGCCCTCGGGGTTTATCCGGGATGTGTGTGTCCCGTCCCCCCCACCGAGGGATGCTCGGAGAGCTGCGGGGCGGGAAACCAAAGGGAAAAACCCGGGATTTCCAGAATAAAACTTTCCGTTAAACCCGGGGGTGGGCGGTGGGGCCGCAGACCTCGGGGATATCGGGGCTCCCGGGGCCGGTGGGCTCTGGGCCGGGAAGCGGGAGCCCCACCGGGGATCCCCCTCCCGACTCCTGCCGCTTCCCGGGCTGGGGAGACCCCCGGGGTCCCGGAGCGGGCCGGGGACTGGGGTTCGGCCGGGGCTGGGCTACGGGAGGGATTTGTCGTGGAAAGAGTTAATTCCTCAGCCCGGATGCTGAGGCAGAGGAGGGAGAGGTGTGGCTTCCTCCGGGGCGGTGCTGCGCATCCTCCTCCTCCTCCTCCTCCTCCGCCTCCTCCTCCTCCTCCTCCTCCGCCTCCTCCTCCTCCTCCTCCTCCTTCTCCTGCTCCTCCCGGCCCCGCGCCTGCCCTGGGAGGGAGGGGGGAGTGCTACCCTCCTCCCAACCCCCCTGCCACCCCGCTGTCACCCCTCTGTCACCCCCTTTGCCGCTCTGCTGTCACCCCCCTGCCACCCCTCTGCATCCCCTTTGACACCCCCTGCCACCACTCTGCCTCCCCCCGCCCCACCTCTGCCATCCCCCTGCCACCCCCTTGTCACCCCACCTGCTATCCCCCTGCCACACCTCTGTCACCCCTCTGCCACCCCGCTGCACGAAGACCCTTGTCCCGCCGCTGGGTCCGAACCAGCCGGGCTCGGGTCCCTTGTCCCCCAGCGTCCCCGGTGGGCACAGCCCTGCGAGCCCCGGGTCTGACACCGCGGTGCTGGGCTTTGGCAGCGGGCTTTGGCGATGGGTGTGCTGCGGGCAGTGGGCTCCGACCCCAGGGGTGTCAGGGATCGCGCGGGGAGATCCTGGGGAAGGGGACTGGGGAGAGGCTGGGGGATGCTGGCACAGCGGTGCCCTCGGGGTGGTGGGGTGTGCCAGGCTGGCTGCAGTGGCACTAACGGGACTGGGACATGTTGGAGCTCAGCGCTGGCTCTGCCTCCGTCTCTTTGCGCTGGGGTTTAGCAGAGCATTGTCTGAACCAGCTGGTTTGTCCCTCTGTGTGTCCAGCCTTGCGGTGGGCATGGGTGTGTGCGCAGGACCCACTGTGGCCGGTGGCACGGAAGGCTGGGGTCTCCCCATTGCTCTTCTCCAGTGAGGCAGGATGGGTGTCACTGTGTTTTGGAGGTGTCGCCTCCCAGCCTGGGGGCTGGCGGAGGTTTCTGGGGGACCAGCTCTTCTTGTGAGCTCCTGGGGCTGCTGTGACCATGTCCAGTGCCCCTGGCTGCTGTGTGCAGACACGGCCCATCCCTCCCTCTCCCACCTGGGAGAGGTGAGCACCATGGTCACGGTGTGGGGTGGTGGCCCAGCCCCTGCTCGGGTGCTGCTGGGTTTGGCACTGTGGGTGGCTTTCCCCTGGTCACCGCTCTGGTGCCCTGGACGTGACAGGCAGGGTGCTGGTGCCCTGGCACAGACCCCTCTGGGCAAAGGCTGGGCAAAGCCCGAGCTGCGGCGTGGGCACAGGCTCTGGGAAGTCCCCTTGTCGGTGTCCCTGCCCCCTTTTTGCAGTAGGAGCTTGTTCCAGGGAGGAAAGCGGGCTCCTGTGGGGACAGCACATGTGGCCGCTGGTTCCCCTTTTGCTGCTGAGGATGGGGAGGAAACTGCTGAAACAGCTCTTGCGTTAGTGTCCCCTCCTTCAGCCTCTTTGTGCCCCATTCGCCAGGGCCCACAGTGTCCCTTGCAGGCATCATGCCACCACTCATGTCCCTGCTTTCTGGCTGTCTGGGGGTCGTGGTGGGGCTGGGGCAGCGGCAAGGTGCCAGTGCTGATCCCTGTGGGATGTGGGGCAGATGTGGGAAAGTGCGTGTCCCAGTTGTGCTGTCCTGCAAAGCTGCCGGGGGGGACAGGGAGGGGTCTGGGACCCTCCTGGGGACATAGAGCCAGGTCCCCATACAGGACTTAATCCTGCTGCTGCCCTCCAAGGTCACTTGTGCTGGTGGCAGTCCCCATGGTCTGGGTCTCTGCGTGTCCGTGGGACTTGGGGGTCCAGGGGGGCTATGGCAGGGGGGCAGGAGCCCCCTCCCCATGGATCTCTCTGGGCACACTGTGCTCCGGCAGCATCAGGAGAGCGGTGTTGGGGAAGGCGGCTGCTGTGCTGTGCCCCAGCCTTGACCACAGCCGCCGGTGGAGCCGCCCCACCTCCAGCGCCAAGAGATGCATTTCCTGTAGCGAGCGCGCAGGGCGGAGCGGGAGGCTGGCTGGGGCTCAGGGCGGCGGGCAGCGGCCCTCCACCGCCGGCAGCCCCCTCCCCGGGGGGTGAGTGGAGGCCAGGGGACAGCCAAGCTGTCCCTCTTGTCCCATCATCGCTGGTGACCCCGGAGTTGTTGCCGCCGCCACTGCTCGGGAGCGGTTGTGCAGAGCGCCTGGCGCTGCGGCCGGGACACGGGGGCCGAGGGCCGGAGCTGGGGCACGCGGGAGCACCGGGGATCCCATAATGGCTCCTTTCATCCCACGGCGGTGGCCGGCGGCCAAGGCCGAGTCAGGCCAGGCCAGCACGGCCGCGTGAGCCCCTCGCCTGGAGCCTCGTGGGGTTCCCTCCGCCCCCCGCTGCCCTGCTGGCATGGAGGAGGAAGAGGAGGCCATAGGGTACCTGGATAAAGTGCTGGAGGATGAAGATGACTCCGAGCCGGGAACCCCCACCAGCCCCGGGTCTCCGTTCTCGGCCGGCGAGAAGGTGGGCGGCGGGGGCACCCCACTCCCGCGCTGGGTGGAGGGTCGGAGGGACAAGGGGCATGTTGCTGGTGCTGGTGACACCCGGGTCTCTGAGCAGCTCCTGGGTCGGTGTGGTGGGTGCTGGGGGGGGGTGCAGAGCTGAGGGGGCAGCAGGAGCATCACTGCATCCCCCCCCCGTGGGACTGCCTGAGGCTGAGGGCATGGGGCTGGGCTGAGCCAGGCTTGGGGGGCTGAGGGGGGACTTGCACAGAGCGGAGCGAGCCCCCAGCCTTCCTCCTGTGGGGCAATGGGACCACGCGTGTCACTGTGGGGGGGCTGGGTGGCACAGCGGGGCTGGTGCAGGATGCTCAGGAAGGGGCTGGACCATGCTCTGCCACTGCCACCAGCAACCCCCAAACAGTCCCAAACCCCAGTGCTGGGGGGCAGCCCTGGGGGCACCCCTGTGCTGGCAGGCACAGCCTGGTACCCTTCTGTCACCCACCCTGGGGGGGGTGCCCTGGGGGGTGCTGTGGGGCTGGAGGAAGGCTCTGGCCCTGCTCTGCTTGGGGTCTCCTGCGTGGGGTGGCCGCTGTGCCCTGCTTTAGGGGTGCTCCTCTGGGTGGTGGGGGTCCAGGTGGCATCATTCCCCGGAGCGTTGTGGGCCCTGGGTGCGGACGGGCCCCTTATCTCCCCAGCTCCGCGCAGGGCCCAGGCTGGGGAAGCAGGAAGAGCCCATGACTAATTGGTGGCAAAGAGCCCACGAGCTCTCAGTGCACAAAACTGGCCCCCCCGTGCCCCCCCGCTGCACCAGTCACCATGGCGCGGCCTTACCAGTGCAGCCTGGTGGGGAGCCATGGGGTGGGCACCCTGGTTGGTGCAGGAGCCCCGGGACCAGCTGGTGGGTGCTGGAGCGGGATGGGGAGATGCTGATCTGCGGCTGTGCCGGGCACCCATGGGTGCTTGCAGCTGGCAGGGCAGGCAGGGGTGGAGCAGGACCAGTATACCCTTAAACTGGCCCGAATGGCTCATTGCCCAGCGGCGTTCGAGGCAGTCCAGGGGCTTGGGTGCCTGGGCGATGGTAGAGCCTTGCTGGGGGTCCCAGAGCCCCCCAGCCTGGCCACACATCGCCTGTCTCCCCAGCGCAGGGGTTGTGCTGCTGGAGCGTCGGTGCTGCAGCAGACCCGGGTACAGGCTGTGCTGCCACTGGTGAGAGCGGCAGCGTGTCCCCACACAGCCCAGGGGACCTGTGCTGGTGCCAGCGGGCAGCGAGCGCTGGGGTGGCACTTTCCCAGGAAAGCTTCGGCTGGAGAGAAGGGTGGTGCTGGATCACGTGGCAGCACCATCCGCTGCCCGGCATGATTTCATCGGGCGCGCTGGACTCTGCCCTGGGAGAGTCCTGCCGGGCTGCCACCACCCTGGAGCACTGCCAGTGGTGCCGGGCTCCTGGCCAGCCGGGAGCAGGGAGGGGACCGAAGCCAGCGTAGCCCGTGGCCTCCCAGCTGCCTGCAGCCTGGCTGTGCTGCCCAGCGGGCACATGCCTGGCCCTTGCTGTGGAGCTTCCCAGACGCTGGTGGGGACACGTGCCCACGCAGGGATCCCAGGGATGTGTTGGTGGGACAATGGATTTCCTCCTGTGCTGGTTGCTGGCTCAGCCAGGCTCCTTGCTGTGTTGCACAGGGTGAGCGAGATGCTGGCAAAGGCCTGGAGATGCGGAAGCTGGTGCTCTCCGGTTTCCTGGCCAGCGAGGAGATCTACATCAACCAGCTGGAGGCCCTGTTGCTGGTAAGCACAGCCCCACCCCCTCCAGGGACATCCCCCAGAAGGGATGGATGGTGGATGGACAGTTGAGTGGGTGGGTGGATGGGTGAACGGATGGATGGATGGGTGGACAGATGGATGGACAGTTGAGCAGATGAATGGATGAATGGATGGATGGATGGATGGACAGTTGAGCGGATGGATGGATGGATGAATGGGTGGATGGACAGTTGAGTTGATGGATGGATGAATGGATGGAGTAATTTCATCCTGGGCAGCCTCTCCTGGCCAGATCTGGCCCAGGCACTACTTGGGCAGGAGCAAAGCAGCAGGAGCCACACTGGAGCCAGCCTTGCTCTGGCCCAGCTGCCCCCATCTCGCCTCCCCTGATGCCAGTGTGCCTGGCGGGGAGGTATTTATAGCCCCGCTTCCTCTTGTGGACTCGCTGGCCCTCATGGCCGAGACACAGTTGCACAATGCCAGGCGTCACTGCCGCCACGGATAGGGAAATCTGTGGGGATGCTCGAGCCAGGAGTGACCTCTCGGTCCAGCTGCTGGCCAGGACCTGTCCCGGGCAGCCCTTGCTGCCAGCTCAGATCCTCCTCATCCCCAGCGTTCCTCTCCCAGCCCTTGTCTCAGACGTTCTGCCTTCTCCTTCCACAGCCTATGAAGCCGCTGAAGGCCACGGCCACTACATCGCAGCCTGTCCTCACCCTCCAGCAGATCGAGACGATATTCTACAAGATCCAGGACATCTATGAGATCCACAAGGAATTCTACGACAGCCTGTGCCCAAAGGTGCAGCAATGGGACAGCAACGTCACCATGGGCCACCTCTTCCAGAAGTTGGTACGCACCTTCCCCGGGACTTGCTCCGCTTGGAAGAGGAGGGCTGGGAGGTGAAGCACCGCGGTGTGGCTTGGCTCACGCCCTGCCACATGCTCACTGGTGGCCATGGGACTTGTTTCATCCAGCTGCCTGCCCGAGCCCCCCACCCCGGGATGGGCGTTAGTGCAGCCCCCATGCAGCTCACTGCCGTGGCTGGCAGGTCTGGGGTGCAGCTGTGGCGGGTTTTTGGCTGGAGGTGCGTGGTGTGGCTTTGCCGCAGGGCTGGCAGGAGCCCAGGTGACCCTCTGGGGAGAGGCAGGGGGTCGCTGCCCCTCTTTGTCCCCAGCTGCTATGGACTCGTGATGGGAGCCGGTGCTGCACCTGTGGGTGCTGTGGCTGTGCCGGGGAGAGGAGGAGGAGGAGAGGGCAGGTCTGGGGGTGCTGGGAAGCACTGTAGCTTCAGCCCCTGCTATCCAGACACCCATTGCTGGATTTTGGAGGTTTGTGGGGGCACAGGGCTGGGCAGGAGCCCCACCATCCTGCCCCAGATGAGGGGTCTCCCCGCAGAGCCCAGTGTGTGCCCTCCAGCTGGCTACGGTCTGGGAGAGCATCCCACGGGAGGGGACAGCTCTGGGCAGTGTCCCCTCGGTGCTGCCTGGCCCCGTGCACTGTGGGGGGGCTTCAGCATCCCGCTGGGGGCTGGCTAACCCCCGCTCCCCGCAGGCCAGCCAGCTGGGGGTCTACAAGGCCTTTGTGGATAACTATAAAATCGCGCTGGAGACTGCGGAGAAGTGCAGCCAGAGCAACTACCAGTTCCAGAAGATCTCGGAGGTAAGTGGGGATGGAGCTGTGCAGCAGGGATGGGGCTGAGCTGTGGGGATGGGGCTGGGCTGTGGGGACAGGGCTGCCATGGCCGGGCGGTCCTGGGGTAGGACAGAGAATTCTGTCCTCATGGCTGTGTGTGTCCTCTGGAGATGTTCTCCCTGCCCTGGGGACTCTCAGGACTGTCCCAGGGCAGGGACATGGGTGACAGTCCCAGGGTGTTGTGGCCTCTGGATATTGCAGGGGGTTTGTCCCCTCCTTTGTGCAAGCTGGGGCTGGGGTCAGCCCTTGCTGCTGTCATTTCTGGGGTGCTGGGGCAGCCTGCACCCACTCACCCCATCCAGCGAGGGTGGGTGCTGGGCACCTGGGGCTCATCTCCCGCTGGCTGCATCCCCGTGTCCAGCTCCCCTGTGGAAATGGGGACCTCCGTGGCTGCAGGGCTCTTCAGCTCGGTGGGACCTGTTGTGGGGTGCCCCATAGGTCCACCGCATCCCAGATGCTGGGTGCAGAGCTGCTCCCGGCCAGGCAGCATCCCGTACAGTCCACGCCTCCACCCCAGCATCCCTGCGTGGCTTCCAGTGTGGCCAGCCTGGGGCTGGGGAGGAGATATCGGGGTGCAGGAAGGGTGGAGGGGGACCCCATGACCTTGAGCAATGACCTTGCCCCCCACCCCAGCCCCCCGTGCTCTGATGGGCTTTTCCCTCCCCAGGAGCTGAAGGTGAAGGGCCCCAAGGACTCAAAGGAGAGCCACACGTCGGTCACCATGGAGGGTACGGCGGGCGCAGGCGTGGGGAGGGGGCTGCAGCCTTTTGTCTGTGTGCGGGACCGGCGCGGATGAATTACCGAGCGGCTCCCGCGAGCGGAGCCCTTTGTGTTCTTGTGTGCGGAGCCAATGTGGAGGGGGGGGATCGCAGCTCTTTAGGATGCTGGGGGTGTGCAGAAGCCCCCTACCCCCTGCCCACCCCCTCCTCCCCACCCGCCGGCTGCGCCCAGAGGCACGCTGAGGGGCCGATGCCGTGCCGCAGCCGGGCTGAGCTGCTGCGGGGTGGCGGAGATGGCTGCGCGGAGACGGGGCTGCCATGGAAATCCTTGTCATCGTCCGGCTCTGCTGTAACTGCACCTACGGTGAGGTGGGGAGGTGCAGCTCCGAACTGGGGGGCCAGTGGGGAGTGATGCTGCGGGGATGCTGGCCCGGGGCTAGCTGTCATACCAGGGGGGTGGAGGCTGCATCATGCTCTGCAGCCTGAAGTTGGGAGCGTCTTTGTTCCAGGTTCGATTGAATCATCTTGGCTCCGGCACACGCAGCCACGCGCTCGCCTTCCCCGCGGGGCCCGGGCTGGTGGCGGTGGTGGGACAGCGAAGGGCTGGGGTGGGGGGACCCCCCTGCCTGGGCTGTGCTGTGGGGAGGATGGTGGGGACAGGTCCCCATTTGCTTGCTGGAGGCTGTGAGCATCGAGGGGCTGGAATGCCCATCTCCCCACAGATAGGGAGGGGAGGCACTGGGCGTCCCTGCCCGCTGGTGCCGTGCTGCCCGTGTGGGGGTCCTGGGCTGGCAGGACCGTGTCGGCGAGGAGCTTGTGCTGGGACAGCCCCTCCTGGGGCTCCGCGGTGCTTTGCATGTGCCCGTAGCAATGGGGGTCCATCCTCCCTATGGGTCCAGGGTGGGGAAAGCAGGGGACACCCTTCCTGGCCCCCCATCCCAGAGCAGGGCTCTCCCTGGCTGCCGCAGGGAGGGGGGCTCCGGTTTTACCCGCTGGCACAGAGTTGGGGGGGATGCAGCCTCCAGATCAGGGTCCAGCCCCATGTCCTCGCTTCCCAAGCAGAGACCCCCTGCACGCCGGGACAGGGGGTCCCTCTCTCAGGACCGGGTGCCATGGGGCAGCACCCTCCAGGGGAGACTGGGTGGAAGCCCCCTGTGGCTCGTAGCACAGGGTGAGCGGGCGGCACCTTTCCCTCCTCTCCCCCAGCCCGGCTTGGCCCCAGCAGTTTGGGGAAGTGGTCTGAAGCGAGGGGAAGAACCAGAGGCATGGGCCTGGGCGTGAGCAGCCCGGGGAAACACGCGAGCGGCCGGACGCGGGGAGCAGCCATGGATGTGCTCCGTGCCTTTGTCCCCCCAAAAGAGCCAGGGAGGAGGAGGAGGGTCTGGCTGCTTGGGGTAAAACATGTCTTGGAAGAGCCCCCGAGGCCAGTTTCCCCCTAGGAGGGTGTGCAGCAGGAGAAAGGGGGTGTCTGTGCCCCCTGCGTGTGTAGCTCAGTCCACCTGCCCTGGATGGAGCTGCACGTGCAGGGATGGGGGGCTGCAGGGAGGGGACACGGGACAGCAGCGTTGTGACGATGCCTTGGCCTCTGGGCTCTCTGTAGGTGGGGGTTTTGCTGCCGATGGGGCAGCGTGGTTCCCCTTGCACCCAGGACTGGCCGGGATGGGGGGGTACAGGGTGTCTCGGGTGGCAGAGCCCCGTGACGGGGAGTGGGGNTGTGTGGGCAGCTCAGTCCCCCTGCCCTGGATGGAACTGCGCGTGCAGGGACAGGGGGCTGCAGGGACGGGGACATGGGACAGCAGCGTTGTGACGATGCCTTGGCCTCTGGGCTCTCTGTAGGTGGGGGTTTTGCTGCCGATGGGGCAGCGTTCCCCTTGCACCCAGGGCTGGCTGGGATGGCGGGGTACAGGGTGTCTCGTGGGGTGGCAGAGCCCCGTGACGGGGAGTGGGGATGGGACCCACCGCCGAGCCGAAAGAGAAACTGAAAAAGCTGCCGGCTGTGGGGGTGACAAGCGGCTCTTCCGCTCCCCAGCCACCGCACGGCAAGCTGGCAGTGCCGCTGCCCACGCCGCAGCCGGGGGGTCCTTCACCTTGGGGGTGATGTGCTGGCACGGTTGCAGTGGGGACATCCTGCAGCTGGTGGCAGTTGGGGCATGTGCCAGCACGGGGGGGCACTGCCCTCACTCCGCACGCCAGCCCAGCCGTTGTGTGTCTAGGCGCGGGGCTGCCGAGCAGAACAGACCCCAGGTGCTCGCCCAGGGCTCTGTGCAGACCTTGGGGTTTTCTCTGGGCACCCACCCTCCCCTCCTTGCCCCCGTGGGGTGCGGCGCTGGCTCTCAGGGGTGGGAGAGGGCTGGGACCCCGGCGGTGGGTGGCTGCTGACACCTCCTCTCCCCCCACAGCGCTGCTGTACAAACCCATCGACCGGGTGACGCGGAGCACCCTCGTCCTGCACGTGAGTGTGGTACCTGTCCTGGGGTGGGGGGTGGCAAGGGGCTCTGCCCACATTGCTCCTGGGGACCCCCAGCCCTGGGGAGCACTGCTGGGGGGTCTCTGGGGTGGGGGCTGCAGGCAGAGCTGTGCCCTCGGGCTGCTCACCCCTGCCTGTCCCCTTCCAGGACCTCCTCAAGCACACTCCAGCCGACCACCCCGACTACCCACTGCTCCAGGATGCTCTCCGCATCTCGCAGAACTTCCTTTCCAGCATCAACGAGGACATCGATCCCCGGAGGACAGCGGTCACCACCCCCAAGGGCGAGGTGAGGCAGTGGGGGGGCAGTGCCTGGGCTCCGGGGGGTGCTGAGCCCTCTGCCAGCCCCTGGCTGGGGTCTCCATCCTGGGGAGCTCCATGGTGCTTGGCCAGGAGGTGGAGGGTTGCCTCTGGACGCAGTCCTGGGTGCAGGGTGAGGGCTCTACCTCCTCCTTACTGCTTGCTGGTACCCCACTGAGGGGACGGGACCCAGGGGACATGGACCTTCCCATGGTCCTGGTGGTGGAGCGGTGGAGAGGGACAGGAGTGGCTGTCCCCTGCAGTGGGGTTGTCTTTGCCCCCTGCCCGCCCTCACGCCAGCCCCGCTGCCCACAGACCCGGCAGCTGGTCAAGGACGGCTTCTTGGTGGAGCTGTCGGAGGGCTCGCGGAAGCTGCGGCACGTCTTCCTCTTCACCGACGTGCTGCTCTGCGCCAAGCTGAAGAAGACGGCAGTAGGGTAAGGAGGGCGTTCGGCGTGGCAGGGACGGGAATGTGTCCCAACGTCCTCATCCTCCAGCAGATGGGGGGACGTGCCAGGGTGGGGGGTCAGGCACCACTCAGCGCCTGTGTCCCCGCTGCAGGAAGCACCAGCAGTACGACTGCAAGTGGTACGTGCCGCTGGCTGACCTGCTGTTCCCCTCGCCGGAGGAGTCGGAGCACTGCCCGCAGGTCCACGTCATCCCCGACCACGAGCTGGAGGACATGAAGATGAAGATCTCGGCCATCAAGAGCGAGGTGCAGAAGGAGGTGAGAGGAGGGTGTTAGGGGGGTCAGGGAGGATGTGGGACCTGCTGCCAGGGTGGGTGCCTTCCTCTGGGGTCTGAGATTGGACTTGGGGGGTTGGGGACACCTCTGGAGCTCCTGTCTGCTCCCTGCGTGCAGAAAGCCAACAAGGGGCAGAGCCGGGCCATCGAGCGCCTCAAGAAGAAGATGTTTGAGAATGAATTCTGGCTGCTCCTCAACTCACCTGCCATCCCCTTCCGCATCCACAACCGCAATGGGAAGGTGAGGAGAGCGGGCTGGGGGTGCGGGGGGGCTCAGCCGTGCTGACGCACAGCCTGCCTCATCGCCCTCTCTCCCACAGAGCTACCTCTTCCTGCTGTCGTCCGACTACGAGAGGTCGGAGTGGAGGGAGGCCATTCAGAAACTCCAGAAAAAGGGTGAGTGTGGGGGTGCTGTGATCCCCTTGGGGCTCCTGGCCCCCTCCCCGGGGACCATGAGGAGGTCCCGCAGGATGGCAGCCTGTGCGGTCCCTGGGCCAGCGCTGGCTGGGTCCCTCTGAAGCCCCTCTCCTGTCCTCTCCCAGACCTCCAGGCCTTCGTCCTGAGCTCGGTGGAGCTGCAGGTGCTCACGGGATCCTGCTTCAAGCTGCGCACCGTCCACAACATCCCGGTCACCAGCAATAAGGACGGTGAGCGTTCGCCGGGCTGGCGGGTCCTGCTTTGCCTCCAGGTGATGCTGGGGAGGAGCTGTGGGGTCCCTCAGCTGCAGCGGGGTCCCTGCATGGGGACACTGGCTGTGCAGGGGACAGCTTCCCACCAGGTGGCACTGCTGGAGCAGGATCGGGCTCCCAGCCAGAGCAATCCTGGCTCCAACGTGGTGGGTTTGTTTTTTTTTTTTCTTTTTTTCTCCAGTAAAATTTTCTTAAATTCCATCAGCCCGAACCTAACATTAACTTATGTGGAGGGGGAGAGAGAACCAATGGGCAGTCATCTGCGAGGCAGGAGGACAGCTGCCACTCAAACAACGCCAACATTTGATAAATAATCTCTCTCAAAACATTATATCTCTTTAGCACTTGACAAATCTTTTTGTCGATAGAAAGCAGGAAGAACCAGAAGTGCTGAGCAGATAGAAAGCTGTGGTTTCTTTCTCTGCCTTTGGGGTCCCTGTGGCACCCCCAAGGGCTGGGCAGGACCAGGGTGTCCCCAAGGTGAGACCCAGCCAGCCCTTCGGTGACCTCCCCAGGGCTGTCCAGGAGCAGCGGACCTTGGGATGTCCGGCAGGGATGATCAGCAGTGGGGGATACATGTCCTTTTCCAGGGGGGTTGGGGACGTTGGGGTGTCACCACAGGCACCTAGCACTGGCTATGGCATGGGGACGGCCAGTTGTCCCCGGGGTGTGGGCAGTGGCAGCTGAGCCCTGACGCAGCCTCTGCTGTCCCTGCTGCAGATGATGAGTCCCCCGGGCTCTACGGGTTCCTGCACGTCATCGTCCACTCTGCCAAGGGCTTCAAGCAGTCTGCCAGTAAGTGTGGGAGCCCAACCCTGCTTGGGGGGGCCAGTGCCATGGGGGAGCTGGGGTCCAGCATGGGGACAGTCCCCCGGCAGCTGGTGGGGACGTTCCCTGCTGGGGCCAGGTCACGTTCCTTGGGCACTGAGTGTTCTCTCCCCCCCCCCAGACCTTTACTGCACGCTGGAGGTGGATTCCTTCGGCTACTTTGTCAGCAAAGCCAAGACCAGGGTTTTTCGGGACACCACCGAGCCGCAGTGGAATGAGGTGAGAGGAGGGTGGGACACAGAGAGGGGACTGTGTCCCCCAGCTTTCCCTTCCAGCCCCAGTTTTGGAGCTGCTCTGGGGCTGAGCCACCCTCCCTGCATGTCCCCAGGAGTTCGAGATCGAGCTGGAGGGCTCCCAGTCCCTGCGCATCCTCTGCTACGAGAAGTGCTACGACAAGACCAAGCTCAACAAGGACAACAACGAAATTGTGGACAAGATCATGGGCAAGGGGCAGATCCAGGTACACGCTGGGGCTTTGGGGCATCTTCTCACCCAGTGTTGGACCTCTTGGGGCCACCTGCCCTGGGGTGATGCCTGGGACCGGAGATGTCCAGCAGCACGGGCAGGCAGCTCTGCTTTTGGGAGCAGAGGGACTGTGGTGTGGGCAGCGGGGTGTGTGGGCATCAGGCATGTGGGTGATGGTCCTGGGGTGCAGCAGCATGGGACAAAGCAAGAGGGAGTCCTGGGGAGGTGGGAAAGCCAGTGGGCACCCCCCAGGCGTGTGTCCAGCTCCAATCCCCAGGTCAGGGCAAGCAGGGACCTGGGAGAGGCTGGGCTGGGCTGGGAGCGTTCATGCCTTGCTGCCTTCCCTGCTGCGGTCCCTTGGGGTTGGCACCCACCCCAGGGGGAGGTCTGAGTGTGCAGACCCCCTGTCCCCAGTCATGGTTGTCCCCTTTCTGCCACCATCTGCCTCCTCTGTGCCTCCATCAGCTGCTGTTATGGCAACAGGGGTTTCCAGGGCGACGGCTGAGCTGCCCCTGATTGGTGGTTGCCAGGCAGGAAGATGGAGGCCTGGGCTGCCCTGGGATGCTCCCAGGTGAGCAGGATGGGGAAGATGGAGCAGGGGGACAGGCAGCCCCCAGAACCCCCATGTCCCCCCGGCACCCCCTTGGCCAGGCTGCAGGAGGTGGGGTTCGGGATGGGGGTGTCCCTGTGTTTTCCAGGGGGAACCCTGGTCCAGCTGCCTTCCCCCCTGCGCTGGGGACAGCCTCACGCCTGGGACACAGCCCTCGACCCAGGGCCACTTCAAAGAGTCCGGCACGGCTGCCTGCTCCGTGGGAAAGCGGCCGAGGGCAGGTCCCCGAGGAGCAGCAGAGAAATGCTGCTGGGACAGGGACGCTGCAAAGGGACGGGCACTGGATGCAAAATACGGGCTTGGCTTTACCAGTTGCTTGTTCTTACCCAAAATCACCCGTCTGTTGCCCCCTCCCTGGGAAATGGTGACGTGGGGGTGGCATGGAGCCAAGTGGGAGGGCCAGGGCAGGGAAGGGGCTCGACACCCCATGGGGACCAGCCCAGCTGCGCTCTCGGAAATAACCTGGGTCACCAACCGTGAGTCATGCGGGGAGATGCGGGGGTCAGGACAGGGACAGCACAGCTTGTCCCTGCTGTGCGAAAGTCGTGGGGGAAGAAAAGGAGAGAGAGGAGAGGCCCTGGGGCAGTTTATCCCAAAGAGGACCCAGCTGGACGGAACGGTGTCAGGGTTGGGGCTGTCCTGCCATCACCCAGAGCCACTGCTCGGCCCCTGCCCCAGGAGCAGGGTGGGTGGCGGGGCAGGGATGGGGCAGCGTGGCTATGGGCAGTGCTGTGCCCTCACCCCCTGCCTGGAGCTGGGCAGTCACGGTGCTGTGCGGGTGGTCCTTACCCTGGACAGTCCCTGGGCTCATTGGGAGCTGCTGCTGGTTCCAGTTAGCAGCGGGAGTGGGAGACGCTGGGAGCGCTGGGGTCGGCAGCTCAGCAAATGCCCATGGTGTGAGGGGGCTGCCAGGATGGCTGAACCCCTGGCTCTGATCTGACGGCCCAGGCGTGCGGGTCGGCCACGGAAACAGCATGGCAGCGTCACAGGGAGCGGGTCAGCGTGGAGGGGACACTGCAGCCCTTCTGCGGGGGGCAGCGGGGGCTTCCTGGGGCTGCGGAGGTGCCGTGGGCCTGAGTCACATCCTTTCAGCCCAGAGGATGTGGCTGGGTCCGTGGAGGGGCTGGAGTTGGCACCAGCCTCCTCCCGAGCATCCTGGCAGTGAGACCCGAGGGGTCTGCAGTGTGGTGAGCGTTGGACCCCTACCCTGCACCCCGTCACCATGGCTGGCAGAGGGTGGGGACCCTGTGCTGCGTGGGTCTGTACACCGGTTGCTCTTGGTGGGAAGATGTGTCTGGGCATGGGGACGGATCTGCTGCGGCTCCCAGTTGTCGTTAACCCCATCTCGTGTGTGGTTTCTAAGGCTGGGACAAGCCCTGGGGGGCTCCTGTCCCCACGGGGGGCCTCATGCCTCAGCGTTGCAGGGCTCAGCCCTGCTCTGAGCTGTCCCAGCGTGCCGGGCAGCCTCACGGGGGGCTGTGTCCTGTGGGTGCTGGCAAGGGTCCCCAGTGCCGTGGCAGAGGGATGCCAGGGCTGGGCAGAGTGCTTGTGCCCACACTGCAGAGGGGAGGGGCAGGATGTGGCCCCTGTGCCCCGAGGCGGGTGACAAGACAGGCAGCGGGTGCACGAAGGGGGTGTCACGGTGATGCTGGGGTGACAGGGCAGGATGGAGCAGCCCCTTCCCCAGCCCCATGTGATGCACAGGAGGGATGCAGCTGGTGAAGCGGAGCCTCTGTTGTCGTGGGCACGGTGCCTGCTGCACCCGCAGGGAATTGCTGTCTGTCCGTCTGGCCCCTCTCACAGGGCTCACGGAGGCTCCGGAGGGGGGAATTTGTGGTGTCAGGGCTCCCCAGCCCTGCAGGGACCCACAGGGTGACCCAGGTGGATTCAGGGGGCTGCTCAAGGCTGGACCTGGGGGCAATACAAGACCCCCCAAGCCTGCACTTCACTGTGTCCCTGCCGGTCAGCAGAAGCGGGGGGCAGGTGGGCAGGGACCCTGCCTGTGTCCATCCCCCTGCCCTGCAGCCCTTCCCCACCCCAGCAGCCCCCAGCAGTGGGGCTGACAAGGGCCAGGGCAGGCTGGGAGGGTCCCCACGTGTCCCCAGACCTGTCAGGAGACCCCAAAGTCCCATCTCCATGCCCTTTGCTGCGACTGGGAGGGCCAGCCTGGCTCCGCTGGGGATGCTGCGGCTGACGGCGGCGATGGCTCCTGGGGCCACGGCTGCCGCTGGCGTGGGAAGCGGGTAACGGATAATGGATAGCGGTGGATAACGGATAATGGATAGCGGTGGATAGCGGTGGATAACGGTGGATAACGGTGGAATGCAGCGCGGGGAGGCTGAGCAGCCCCTCCAGCCTTGGCGACAGGCGGCAGAGCAAGAGTTAAACGCGTGGGGGCCGCCGTGGGGGGGGGACTGAAGGGGGGGGCTGCCTTTGAGTCACTTCCTCGCAGGGGGAGGGAGGCTTTTGGGGCTGCCGAGCTGCCTCTCCACAGCCTGGCTCACACCCTGAAGATGAGCTCTGCCCGTTCACCACCCCGCTGCCCCAGCTGGGGTCCCCTCGCTGGCCCCCGCCGCCCCGGCCGCCGCTGACCCCTGTCCAGAGCAGAAGGGATGCGGGTGCTGTCCTAACCCAGCCCCGGCCACCCCCCCGGCCCTCCTGGCCACCCTGGTCTCGCCTCTCCGGAGTGAAGTGGCCATCGGGATGACGGAGGTGCTGGTGCAGCCGGACGGCACCCCCAGCCCCGTGGGGCCGGAGCGCGGCGTGGAGGAGCCCGATGGCAAGCGGCCCCCCAACACGGGCGCCCGGCTCTGGGGCAGGGTGCGCAGCAAGCTGCTCCGGCAGAAGGTGCCTCTCGGGGTGTGCGGGGGGGTGATGGACTGGGGGGACGGTGGCGAGCACCAAATGGGCTCTGGGGTGGCTTTGCCGTGTCGCCAGGCTCTGCTGTGGGGGCAGGTTGTGGCTTTTTGGTTGGTGGGTTTGCAGGGAGGGGGGGCTTTGGTGTGGGGGTGCTGTATTGCTTGTGGGGGGAGGCTGTTCGGGGGCTTTGGGAGCTCTTGGAAGCAGTTAGCAGCCTGTGGCGTGCTCCTTTCCCTCCTTCCCTCTCCCTCTGTGTTCTGGGGGTCTGGGGGGGCTGAGCTGTTTGTGCCGGGGTCCCCGGCCAAGGCTGGGCTCTTGGGGTGCTGCAGCCCCTGGTGCCTGTGTACCCCCTCACCCCAGGGTGCTGCTTGGGTTGCACCCCCCCTTCCCTACCCCGCGTCCATCCAGGCTCCCCTGAGCTTGCAGCCGTGTCGCACTGGTGCTGTCATTTTTTGGGGGTGACGAGGGGCAGGGGGGGGGCAACAGAGGTGATGAGGGAGGGAGATGGCACTGTCACAGGCTGTCCCAGAGCCCCCACAATCTCATGGGGGGCTCCGGGGGCTTCCCTCTGCGGGGTCCCCCTGCACAGGGAGCTGCTGGCTCGGGGCTCAGCAGGAGCTGTCGGGGCACACGGGGGTTCGGTTTTGTGGCAGTGGGGTCGAGGTTTGATCGTGGCCGAGGTTTGCTCGTGGCAGGGCTGCCAGCAGCAGCGGGGCTGCCTGTGACGCAGCGGCATTAACCTCGATTCTGTGCCGCCGCCGCTCCCGCAGAGGGGATTAAGGGGCGGCAGGGGCCCTGCTGAGAGGCCGCCCGTGGTTGCCGCCAGCTGTTGTGGGGTCAAAACATTGGGGGGGTTTCATTTCCCAGCCCCACACATCCCCCTGGCTGCTGCTGACTGGGAGGTGCTGGGGCTGTGGGGGCAGGATGTGGCCCCGGAGGGTCCGTGCACGGTCCCGGTGTGTCTCGGGTTGCTCCCAGGTGGGGCTGTGAATCGCTGCTTTTTTTGGGGTTGTGCTTTGCCACCAGCACGGTGGCTGCTCTGTCCCCACGGCACAGAGAGACCCAGGGAACCCAGAGAGACTTGGGGACCATCCGTTCCCTGGGGAGGGAGCTGCGGGCACAGGGTCTGCTGGGGCTGTCCCCTGCCCGGCCAAGCCGGGGCGGCTGCGGGGTCCAGGCTGGGGTGGCCGTGGGTGCTGTGCTGATGGGAAGTGACCCTGTTTGTAGCATCGACCCTGTTTGAAGCAGCTCCCCTGGGACCCCGTTCCCCAGGACCGATGGCGTTGCTGGCTGAGTCACTGGGTTTCTCCCGATGGCTTCACCCGGGGCTGATGAACCATCCTGGGGGTGACCTCATGGGCATGAGGTGTGAGGAAGGGACGTGCCGAGCCAGACAGCCCCTGCCCTGCAGCAGCACCCCGGCGCTGGGGCCCTGCAGAGCTGCGACAGGGGTTTGGGGCCATCCCAGCGCCTCACCCCAGGACCCGGTGCTGCCTGGGTCTGTCTCGGGTGCCACTCCCCATGCATGAGCTGTGTCCACGGTGTGTGGTCCAGAGGTGTCTTGAGGAAAAAATCCCAGGATATCGCCTTGTCCCTTTGAGTCCGGAGTCATCCCGTGCACGAGACAAGCAACAGGCAGGGGCTGGGGGGCAGCAGGACTGGGGGGTCTCTCCTCCAGCAGAGCCTCCCCAGGAAGCGCGAAGCTCTGCAGGGCTGCCGGGATGCTCATCGCCTGCACGGTGCTGCCTTTCCCTCTGCGACCGGGAGCCTTGTCCTACAAGCACTTTTGGATAATTTGGGAACACAGGCTGATGGCACATCCCTGCAGCCGGGACCGGGGGTGTTTCACCGCACCGTGGAGGAGCCTGGCACCGCGGCTGATGCTGAGAGTTCCCCAAGATGCGGGAGGAGTACCCTGGAGAGGTGCTGCTGACCCGGCTGTGCTGTTTCCCTGGGCTCGGGCTGGGTTTGAAGCTGGATGAGCGCTGAGCTAAGAGGAGCTGACATCTGGGACAGCAGCGTGTCACCTGTGCCAACCTGTGCAGCGCTGGCACGGAGGCTGTCACCTGGGGCCCCCAGACCAGCAGTTCCCCACCAGCCCAGGGTGTCCCTGCACTGTCCCAGTGCCAGGTGACTCCCTTGGGAGCAGAGAGGGTGGCGGTGGCTGGGATGGGCTGTTTCCCAGCACCGCATGGGCAGGAGCTGCCTCTGGCACCGTGGGTGGATGCTCCCATCCGTCCTCCCACGCCTGCAGACGAAGCATCAGCCGTGGCTCTGCTTCCTGCGGGGTGCCGGCAGTGTGGCGGTGCTGCCTGTGCTGCCGGCTGCACGGGGTGCCAGTGGGCAGGGCTGGGGACAGGCCACCGCCGGTGCCCCGTGGGGGGACAGGGACCTGCCCCAGCTGCAGGGGAGCTGCAGGAGAGCTTGGGCTGGTGGCACCGGCTGAACTAGCCCAAATCTGGGGCTGCAGGGAGCTGGATGGGGATGTTTCTGGCTGACCAGGGCTGTGGGGAAGCGATGTGTTTGGGGTAAGGTCTGCGGTGCTGGCAGCAGCCAACCTGGCTTTTATTAGAGCTCTTCAGAGCCCTGCTAAAGCCCTTCCAGATGTGAGCTGCCAGGGCCATCGGAGCCAGGGGGACCCAGGGGATGGGGATGGTGTATGTGGTGGCTGCAATTAAACCTGCGGAGCAGGGAGGTCCACGGCTCCCAACGCAGCTGGAGGGGGTGAGGGGCTCTGCCACCGCTGCCCAGGGCTTGTGGGGCTGGATGCTGCCATGAGCGGGAAGGGGCTGTGCGGGGAAAAGGGGTGACAGCCCCATGGGACAGGCGGTGTGGGGCTGGCGGTGGCTGCGGTGGGTGTGTGACACTGCTGGGAGGTGACCTGGCGCTGGGGGGGAACGCAGGGGCTCGGAGTGGCAGGGCTGGGGTTGGCGGTGGTCTGGCTGCAGCCTCATGATCCTGGCATCCAAACGTGCTGCGGGGCCCCATGGGAGCCCAGGGCAGCTGGAGCCTTCCTCCTCCTCCTCCTCCTCCTTCTCCTGCCGCTCCCACAGCCGTAGGGCTGGCGGGGAGGAGGCACTGCGGTACTCACTGGGCTCTCCAATGTGCCAGGACACTGGGGACGGCTCCACATCAGGAGCCGTTCTTGGACCGCACTGGGGACCACAGCGTTTCGGGCTGTGCCGGAGACCAAAACACNCAGGACACTGGGGACGGCTCCACATCAGGAGCCATTCTTGGACTGCGCTGACCGCAGCGTTTCGGGCTGTGCTGGAGACCACAACATTCCCTGTGGGTACCAAGGAGCTGCTGGGGCTCACGGTGGCACGGGGCTGGGCGTGGGGCAATGCCGTGGGGCTGGGTCTGTGCCGAGAGCCAGGGCACCCAGAGCCTGTCCTCGGGAGTGTGAGGTCTTGGTGTGCAAAAGGGACACGAGGGACCCCAGGGTCCCCTCCATCATACCATGCGGTGGTTCCATGGGCAGCCAGAAGCTGGGGCAGGGGAATGGCAGCTCCATGGCCAGAGAGGCAGCTCTGGACATCTTTGCGCTTGCCTGGAGCATCTCCCGAGCCAGCAGCTGTAGGAAACCCCCACGTCCTTGAGGAGTGACCCCGCGTGCTTGGCGTGAGCCTGGCCTGGCAGCTGGCCCTGGGAGCCCCCCCAGCTCCAGCGTCCCTTTCCCTGAGGGGACATTAGTGCCGGGCTCTGCCCCGCTGCCTGCCCTGCGCATTACAGGGATCGATGGGGCCAGGTCGATACCACCAGCTGGGGACCAAAAAGCCCCAAAAGGCAACTGCACCCACCTCTGCCCAGCCCTGGGGCTCGGTGCCCACCACGGCGTGTGCTGGGACCTTGGGAACGCCAGCACCTCGCCGCAGCGGCCGGGCGCCGGGGCAGCGTCTCCAAGTCCCCTGTTAGCCCCGAAGCCAGAAATAGCGGAGCCCGTCATTCCCAGGGGTTATAAATAGCCTTGGCTATGGGGAGACGTTGTTTTTCTGCACAGAAAATGCTGCCCTAGTTCTGTTTCATCAATCTGCAGCCAGAAATAGTCTGGATTTCTTGGAAATTTTTTGCCACTCGGGTGTGGGTTAAAGCGCTGCCTCATCGGGGGGTGGACAGGGTGGGGAGGCTGAGCCCACCCGGCTTTGGGGCACAGCCAGAGGGACCCCAGACCTGCCCCTCTCCATCCTCCTGCTGTGGACAGCACGCTGCCAGGGAAGAGCGTGTCCCATGTCCCCTGCCCCACACCGGCTGCAGGTCAGGGGCTGCTGGGCTGGGGGAGCGGGGCTGGCACGGGGCAGGATGGCTGCGGATGGAGCTCATTTGCCATCTCTCCCCACAGCTGGACCCACAGGCCGTGCAGACGAAGAACTGGCACATGGATGTGATTGAGATGAACGGGGTAAGCGGGGCCATGGGGACCCTGGTTTGGTGGCAGCCCCGTCCCCAGGGCTGTGCCCTGCCCTCGTGTGATGCGGGGGCGATGGGCCAGGGCCAGGCTGTGGGGACTCAGCCCCTGTCTCCTGCAGATCAAGGTGGAGTTCTCCATGAAGTTCACGAGCAGAGACATGAGCCTGAAGAGGACCCCATCCAAAAAGCAGACTGGTGTCTTTGGGGTCAAAATCAGCGTCGTGACAAAGTACGTGTGGGACTGCGGGGGCTGATCTGCTCCAGTCCCTGTGGGTGTGCGGGGACTCGGGGGACCCCTTGTGATCCTTGCAGCATGTCCCCTCGCCCACATTAACATGGGGAGAGCTTGGCTTTTGCTCTCCGCTGGGGACTTGCCCGTTACTTCGCCAGCCCCATCCTTCCCACCCGGCTCGCCCATCCTGCCCCTGGCCCGGGGTTTGTGGGGCTGGGCTGGCCCCCGCGGGGTCCCCTGGGAATCTCCGTTCACGGTTTTGCTCTCTGAGCCAGGCGCGAGCGCTCCAAGGTGCCTTACATCGTGCGCCAGTGCATCGAGGAGGTGGAGAAGAGGGGCATCGAAGAGGTCGGCATCTACAGGATCTCTGGCGTCGCCACGGACATCCAGGCGTTGAAAGCTGTCTTTGATGCAAGTGAGTGTCCTCGGGCATTGCCACCCTTCCCGTCATGTTGCCCTGAGAGGGTTTGCAGGCACCCAGACCCTCCCAGTCCCCTGCCGGCAGCCTGCCCAGGCAGCTGGGGTTAGGGCGGGGGGCGAGACCCAGAGGGGACAGAGGTGTCACGTGTGGGTGCTCTCTGGACAGATAACAAGGACATCCTGGTCATGCTGAGTGACATGGACATCAACGCCATCGCCGGCACGCTGAAGCTGTACTTCCGCGAGCTGCCCGAGCCCCTCCTCACTGACAGACTGTACCCCGCCTTCATGGAGGGGATCGGTAAGGGCTGGGGATGGGGAAGGGGTTGGTGCCCACGCGGTTTGGGCATTGCCTGCCCCGGGACAGGAGGCTCCTGAGGGTCCTGCCCAGCTCAGCCCCTCTGTCCTGCTGTCCCTGCCGGCTCCAGGCCAGCCCAGGGCTCGTTGTGCAGCTCCCTGGGGTGCAGGCAGAGCCCCGCGGGTCAGGGCCAGCTGCTCGTGCACAGGCTGCAGGGACACATCTGGGCACAGTGGGTCCTGCTGCTGCACAAGATGTCCCCAGCCCCTGTCCTGAGCTTTCTCCCTCCTTGTCTCCAGCCCTCTCGGATCCTGCTGCCAAGGAGAACTGCATGATGCACCTTCTCCGCTCGCTGCCTGACCCCAACCTCATCACCTTCCTCTTCCTGCTGGAGCACTTGAAAAGGTACCGGCTCAGCTCGGCCAGCCCAGCGGGGCGCGTGGCAGCTGCGGGGGGCTGCCCGGCACAGGCGGGAGGTGCAGGATGGGTCTGTGTTGTCACTTTGCCGTGGGGATGGGACACGAGCAGATTTAGAGCTGCTGTCTGCTGCTCGTGGTGCCTCCAGCTTGGCCATGGGCTGATCCTGAACTGGAGGCAGATGGTGCTGTGCTGGTGCAGAGCAGGGCTGTGAGCAGTGCTCCTTTCCTCTCCCAGCCCCACTGAGAGGTGCAGCCCCAGCTGTGTCCCCCCTGCCCCATCTCCCTGGGCTCTGACACATTCCCCGGGCTCCTGGGACCCGGCACGCCGCGAGTGCTGTGTCCCCCCTGCCCCAGCTCCCTGGGCTCCTGGGACCTGACACACCGCGAGTCCCTTTGGCTGGTGTGGGTGTTGGTGTCCCATGGCTCCTCTCTGCGGGCCCGGAGGATGCTGGCAGGATCCTGGAACCATTCTGCCCCACAGAGCACCCTAGGGCCACGGTGGCAGCGGGGACGGCGCAGCGCACAGCTGGTGCCACGGGTCAGCTCTGCGGGGAGCACACGTCCTCTGGCACGGTGCAGCTCCTGGCTGCCGCAGCCGGTGTGCAGCTGGTTGGACGGGCTCTCCGCAGGGAGCAGCTGGGCTCGGCGCAGGATGGGGATCAACTGGGTGCGNGTGCAGCTCCTGGCTGCCGCAGCCGGTGTGCAGCTGGTTGGACGGGCTCTCCGCAGGATGGGGATCAACTGGGAGCAGGGCAGTGTCCCCTTTAGCAGGGAAATGGAGAGCTGCATCCCTTCCCAGCAGGGCAGCAGTAGCCCCTGCAAAAAGAGGTGCAATAATCCCTGTAACTGGTCTGCAGTGAGCGGCCGAGCCCCAGGGGTGGTCGGTCACCTCTGTGGACACGTCCCAAAGCGGCAGCTGACGCCCCACGTTGCGTGTCCTGGGGGGAGCGCAGCAATGTGTGGTTTGCCAGGCTTTGTCTTAGCCCAGACGAAGCCCACCTGAACGTGGGGACAGGCAGTTCTGGGGCTTGCTGGGGCCCCAAAACCCGTGGGCAGGGCGGTGGTGCAGCACACGGAGCCTGGCCAGCACTGGCCACGAATTTGGGACCAGGACTCACAGCTCATGTTACTTGCATCATGAAGCTTTTTTTTTTTTTTTTTTTACCCTCTGGTTTGGCTAAAACCAAACAGAAAAAGTGATTGATGCTAGGGGAGGGGGGGGGTGTGTGGAGAAGGAAAAATCCATTTCCATCCTGAGAACTGGGCACAGCCAGTTCCCACATCTGCTCCCCTGGACGGGGCTCAAGCGTGCAGCCCGTGCTGGGAAGCACAGCCGCCTCCTAACATGGCAATGTTATGGCCCCAGTTCCCTCGGCGTGGGCTGGCGGGGGTCCCGTGGGGTCGAAGGAAGCCTGGGGGGAGAGAGGGTGCAGGGAGTGCTGGTGCGGAGCTCCCCGTACCCTGCCGGGGCTCGGGAAGGGTGGAGGCTGCGCAGCACATCAGCGAGGGCTTGGTTGCTGCCACATCACACCCGGGGCTCCCGGCCAGGCTCGGCGGCTCCGGCAGAGGCCACAAAGGGGGCAGAGCTCCCTGCCCTGCACCTGGGTTTGTTGGGGTGTGTGAAGGGCAGTGGCGAGGCAGAGATGCCCCACTCGCCTCCCGCATCGCCCCGTGGCTGCCCCGTGCCAGAACAGCGTTAGGGGCTGACACTCCCCCTCTCCCCGAACTCCGCAGGGTTGCTGAAAAGGAGCCCGTCAACAAAATGTCTCTCCACAACCTGGCCACGGTCTTTGGGCCGACACTGCTGAGACCCTCCGAGGGGGAGAGCAAGGGACACCTCACCCTGGCCTCTGACATCTGGTCCCACGACGTGATGGCCCAGGTAAGAGCCATGCTCAGCACCCCTGGGCAGGGTTTACCTGCCTGGGTAGATTTGTCACTCTTTGCTGGATGTGGCAGCTCAGGGACAAGCTGGGAGGTGGCAGCTCTGCCCCTTTTGGCCCTAACACCCCCCCTCCCCATTTGCCTGCTTCAGGTCCAGGTCCTTCTCTACTACCTGCAGCATCCTCCCATCTCCTTCACCGAGCTGAAACGCAACACACTTTACTTCTCCACGGACGTGTAGCCTGCAGGGAGAAGGCACCAGCTGCAAACACTCCCAGCTCCCTGCTGGGGGACATGGACTGGATTGCAGCCCCCCCCAGGGAGACCAGCCCGGACCCCGGACGGTGCCGCCTGCAGCTCCTGTACAATCACGTACCAGTGGCTCGGTCCCACCCCGGGCACCGTGCCTCTCTGTAAAGTAGTCGTGTCTTATGTCCCTTCTTGTGTTCAAGAATTGTTTTTATGTATATTTGTTCGACAGAAGAGGTAGTGACTGACAAGGGCTGTGGACACAGGCTTCCCCCTTGGCTAGTTTTTCTCCCGGACTCCTTTTTTGCCGCTGACTCCTCCCAGGCACCCCTCATCTTGCCCAGCTCGAAGCCTGCAGCATCCACCAGTGCCTGTTTCGCTGCCCAGCTCTCCTGCCCCACGCCTGCATGTGCAGCACCGGCTCGTTTCAGAGGCTGGGAGCTCCTGGGCTTCCCTCCCCGGTGACGGTGATGACCAGCTCTGCTTTGGCTTGCTGCCTGTGCAAACGTTGGACCTTGTGCCTGGATCCTGCTCTGGCCCCAGCAAACCTGCGACCGTGAGAGCGGAGGAGCAGGGTGCTGCTTGCTCCTCGCCGCGTCTGTTCAGGGTGCTTTCGGGCCAGTTCCCTCTCCAGCCCTTATCCCGTGCTTTGCCTGTGTGCGTGTAGCGTGGTGGTTACTTCCCTCGCTGTATCTCACCTCCGAGGAGCGTTTTGGGGTAACCCATCACACCGGGCTGGAGACAGAGGTGCTGTAGGACGGCCAGCCGGGCAGGTCTGCTCCTTCTGACACGGGCTGACCGCAGGGCTGTGCTCTGGCACTCACAGGGTCCCATCAGGGCATGCGGGTCCCACAGTTTCCCCGACAAGCCCTGGCGGGGTGGGGAACAGGCTCCCTGCTGTTTCTGTGCACCCATATCTCTGCCGTAGCGAGGCGCGCACGCCCCTGCCAGCCCAGCACGGGCCACCAGCATTCCTGCCGTGGCCAAAAGAACGAGGAGGTTTTTGTTTTCCTCCTTGGCTTTCCCCACTGCCCCAGGCAAATGGCAGCATGTGGCCCTGCCTTGGTGACAGTGTCCCTCTGTGTGGCGGCTGGATGGTCACCCAGGCTGGAAACCAGCGCAGAGGGACGGGAAGAGGAAAGCCGCCGTGGCCCTCACTACCCAGGGCAGAAGTGCTTTGTTTTCTCTTTCTCACAAAGCAGTTGCTGCTGGGTTAGTTGTGCCTGGCCAGCTCAGGTCCGTTTTAGTTAGAGGCTCCAGGTGTTGTCCCCCAGGCTGGCGGCTGGAGTTGTCACGCCGTGTCCTAGGGCAGGACGGCCACATGCCTGCGCTCGCTGCCAGGCTGTGCTCCAGCCGCCCGAGTGCCTGGCTGCTGGCACGTCCCCCACCCTCCCGCACTCACAGGTAGGTGCTGGTACCTGTTGGGACACAAAACCTTTGGCTCTGTGAGCTGAGTCCATGTTCTCGTGGGAAAAGCCCCCTCCCCAATTGCGTTGGCCCTGTGCTCTCCTGTGCCAAATGACGGATGAGAAGTGACCAAGCGTACCCCCGCTAACAGTGGCGTTGCCTTTCCCCTCCCGACTAACAGACTGTTCCAGGTAGAGCCCGGCCGCCTGCCACCGATGCACCAGGTATGTCCCAAGCCCACCTCCCCAGGGAAGGCAGCACCTGCCAGCCCTGCACCAGCAAAGCAACTAAAGGAGAGGGGAGGTCTTTCAGTCCCCCTCCAAAGGGCTCACACTCCAGACCCTGCTCCTCCTGACTACCAGCTAAACAGAAGGGAAACAGCATTGCAGAGAAGAACCAGGCGTCTGCCTTGGCCCTGGACCCAGTAAGGAGGCCGAGTTTTCGATCTGACTGCACAATGGATCCCTGTGTATGTCTGATGTGTTACATGTGTCCAAGTCTCTGTCCACAATACTGTCATTCCAGATGGAGACTCTGTACAGCCAAATCCCCCCCCTCGCGCGACAGTGGCTGGAGGCTGGTCTGCACAGCACCGGCACAACAGCCTGCGGCCGTCCCCTTGACTGGCTTTTGCTTGTCCCTACAGGAAGGAAAAGAGGGCGGGTGGACTCTCGCAGCTACAGGTAGAATAGAACTGTTAATTAATATTTGACTTTCAAAAGTTGTTAAGGATATATTTTTGTTTGTGTTCTGTTTCAATTTCTGTAGATTATAAACTTTAAATGGCTGTAAACCATGTGAGGAGAAAAAAAAATGTTAATAAAAATGCAAAGCCCCAACATTTGCACAAAAGGAGCCCTGTGGCGTTGCTGTTTGCACTAACTGATCACCTTGGCATCACAGCTTCTTTTTCTGTTGTGGAAATCTTGCTAGTTGTACCTCAAGCCAGTGGTATAAGCACAGGCATTGTGCCAGACAATCTTTGAAGAAACATCCTATGGTTTGGGCTACATCCTTCCATTTCAGTATGTTCTCAAGGAAAAAAAAACCTGGACTGTCTGGAGCCAGCCTATTTAATCATCCCAGAATTACTCAAGCTTAAAATTCAGCTGACTTGCACAGCCTCTGGCCTGAGGATACCGAACAGGCACAGCAAGGGACATCAGGCGATCTGGAAACCTCATCTGATAGATCACATGGTGCCGTCTCCCCATTTCCACGTGGGAACGGGAGACAACATGCCTCTGAACTGACCACTGACCACTGTTTCAGCCAAACCAGCCTGCTAGTGTTGCTCTTCCAGGTAAGCAAGTGCTGTCAGCCTTCTGGGATGTCAAACCCTGGATGCAAAGGAGGGGAAGTGGGTGGGAGAACCCCCATGAGGTGTGTGCACCGAATCTGAAATCCTGCTGCCTCGAAAAGGTGAGGGTGGGTGTTTGCCCTTGCGGAGTGGCTCAATGAAGGTTAAAACCAGCCTAAACTATTTTGAGTATAAAAATTACCCCCTGAGGACTGAGAACAGAGCTTGGTTAGAAGAGCAAGAGGGGTAATATGAACGCAAATCAAAAGGGGAGCAGCTCCTTGAGCGAATGAAGAGATGTTTTGACCAGTACCAATGTTCTGCAGAAATAACGCTTCACTTTCCCCAGTTAACACTGGGGCACTCAGAGGTGGTACAGGACTGTGATGGGAAACAGACTGCGTGCCAAGTGAATGCCCAGTTATCTGTCTGTTAGAGTGGTTTATTCTCACAGCTCTGCTTTCTAGTCTCACCATCAAACTGCTGGAACTAGTGGTGTGAGCCTGTGGCAGCTAAAGCAGTAGCAAGATTACTTCTGCTCCCACACCGAGGTTAAATCAGGCTAGCCAAGTGGCTACAGCGAATTATACTTCTGCAACAACCTCTTTTTTTCCCCTTAAAGTGTTTTGTTCATCTGCCAGTAACCACATGGTTCTAAGGCTACAGATTCCTTTTTGCTTTTCCCTTTAAGACATGGTAAAGAAATCTGGCTCTCATCTCTGTACTTGAAATAAGACAAGCTGTACAGATGGTGGTTTGTCTTCAGCTGGTATTTTAAGAAAAGCCTGGAACAAACTATTTTTCCACAGGATCTTACCTCTCCCCAACAGAGTAGCAAGCTGCAAACTGATAACTGTTAAACGCTTGCAGCACGTTCGAATACACAGTAACTTAAATCACTGCATTTCTTTTTGAAGATTGTCCTCTTGTCTCTTTTGATGCTAGCAACAGACTTAATCAAAATCAGACCCAAAGGATCGAAAAAGCTCAGAGTCCAGGCTTGTTTCCTGGAAACTGACAGTCAGCTGATCCGTCCTGGAGATACTGCTCGTTGTGCCTGGCTCCATCCTCACATACTCCCGCAAGTCTGCCTGAAGAAGCAGGCCAGGGTTCAGAGCCAGAATATTGTTAGTCATTCAGGAAAAGCAGCCAACAACGTCCAGCTTGCACTGATCCGGACTCCAAAGGCAGTGGAAAGGTAAGCCTAATCGTTCTTCTGCCGTGACGCAGGCTCTCAGCAGCAGCACTGGAACAACAGGGAAACTCGGTCCCGAGGGATCCCACTGTTACCGTAGATAGTAATCAATTGCAGCGGAGAAAGCGGCAAATCCACCACAGCCGATAACCCCTGCCTTCAAACCAGCTGCAATGCAAAAAGGATGGGAAAGAATGAGACACAATAGGAAAGTTTTATTTTACTCCTAGTAACTAGCTTATGCTGTGCTGGCTTGACGAGCTTACACCTGCAGGAACTTGGCAGTCCTCTACCAGGGAATGCTGGCACTACCCCTGGCCACAGTGCCGGGGGGGACCTGACACACATGGGACTTGAACTACCACAGCTGGACCAGCGTGGCACGCTGGCTGGGTGTGTTGCCAGGTCTCCTGAGGGCTGGAAGAGAAAATGCCAGCCACCATTGCTGCTTAAGTGTGCTCTGATCAAGCACTGCAAGTGACTTAGCTGTTGGACTAGGGATGGAAAGGAAGAGCAGCTGCAGCTTTGAAAGCTCTAAGAGGATTAGGTCCAGGACAGACACAATTTAACAAGCTCAGTTAGAAGCACTTTCAAGACCACTTTCTTTTATGCTTTGTGGACCGTTTTTTTTTCTTCAGGAGAGGTGAGAGAAGTTTGATATTTCTAGAGCACCTATCTTCTTACCTGGGGCTTTTTTTTCAGATGTTGTTAGCACTCAAGGCTTCCCAGAGTCCCCACTAGTGCCTGCTGGACTAAAATCCCAGTGCTCCTGCTCTTTTACAGCTAAATAGAATTGTCTGTTTGAATTGATACATGAGAAAGGAGGAAAGCATTTTACGCACTGTGCAAATTAACAGAGTTAGTGCCAGTGAAACAGTATATACAAATAAAGCTCTCTTAACACAGGAGCTGCAGCTTCAGAGAGTTACTCAGTGTGTATTTTTGGCTCCCTCCTCATGACACCACAGAAGAGCGTGGATAGCTAACATCATTTCCGGACTTTTATTTCAAGTCACTTCTGTTGATTTTTCTCCAATCTCACTGTCCTGTAGGACCAAGCCTTCCCTACCCACATATATCTTTCAAGATGACAGGAAAGCGATAGAGAAGCAGTTCTGCCAGTCTGGAGTACACTCGCATGTTGACATCACCATAACCCCATGCAAAGAGATTTGTAGCATGTTCTGTTAAAAACGCTGCACATTGCATAACCAAATTAGCATCTTATCACAGAAATAATTCATAGCAGGCACTACCAACCTCTGAAGCCGATTGCTCCTCCTGTGATGCAGCCGCTAATAACACTATTCTTCCAGTCTGACTTTCCACGATACTGTGGAATTAAAAATCAGTCAACAAGTAAATGCGGAATAAATAGTATCTGTACTAATACCAAGAAAGATTGAGTGACCTTCCAGCCCCTGCTCAGCTGAGGATGTTTTCCCCTCTATTCTCAGCAGATGGCCCCCTGCACCCTCAAACTAAGACTTGTGGGGCCAGGAGAAGAGGAAGGGACGGGTCACCGTGAGAGGCAAGATAAATCCATATGGTGCAAGGCAGTGCCAGGGCAAAGGTTCTGAGGTGAGCCAATACAGCCCCCAGAACACAGCACTGTGCACCAGCACCAGCTCAGAGATTTCAAAGGCACCATAACCACGAGTGCAACACTGAGCGTGGCCATGCAGCCTGGTTCTCAGCACAGGTGAGAGCTGTAGCACCCCGCTGACAAAGACGTACCATTTCCATAGCCAGAGCATGCTGGTTTTTCACCAGGGCAGAGATCTCTTTGTTCTGCTCCATTGTGCAAGCAGATACACTTTTCTTGTACATGAGTTAAGAAATAATTGTGTCTTTCAATTAAAAGGCAGTACCAAAATTCAAAACAGGCTAATTTTCCTATTTAAGAAGATGGATGACAGATTTACCCCTGAGCTGCACAAGGTCATTTCTTGCTGTAGGGGCAAGATGAAAACAGGCCTGTACTTAAGGACTTTAATCAAAGGATCCTTTTCTGCATATGGAATTTCTAGAGGCTCAAATTACCATGTTGTAACTCATAGTCTGATGTTTTAAAGTAACAATAAGTACTTGTAGTAAGGGTTTCAAAAAGTAATGCTTATACTTGCCAGTACAGTCAGGACTTGAACTTGCATGCTCTTCTGCTCGTTCTGCCACAGAACGGCAGTTCTGAAGACACGGCTCAAAGCTGAAAAGTTTTGATGGCCAAGGAACAGAACTAGCCTACTCCCTCACCCCATTACAACAGGGATATACATACTTATTCGGATATAGTACAACAGATTATTAAGCGTACAAGAAAATATTCATAATGCATAAAAAGTTACTACTCACCGATTCTACCACACATTCGGTGCAAGAGAACATGGCACCCACAATGGCAAAGTTCTTTGCATAGGATATGCCTCGCTGCCCCATATCTTTGAGGACCTCTTTTGCTGTTGGCGTGCGGTATGGATCCTTGGGATCAAACCCAACGTTGGTGTCGATGCCAGCTGTGAAGACACCGAAGGCGCCTCCCAGAACAAATCCTGTAAAAAAAAAAAATCCAAACAAAAAAGTTAAACAAACCTTGGCTGGATTGAAGCAGCACCTTCCCCAAAGGCCCCAGAGCAGCTCCCCTCCCAGGCTGTGTCAGTGCTCAGCGTGACAGGGGCAGCGCAAGGGCACACGGGCCTGTCCCCTGACACCGCTGCTGACAGCCTGTGCTGAGGAGACTGAGGCCTCGTCCTTCACAAGGGACACAGAGATCCCTCCCTGGGGCCTGTGACAGATCCAGGGGGAGACTTAAGGGAGGAAAATCAAACGCAGGGGTCCCTGTGCTGCAGCCTCTTCTCCACCCGCCCCTTTCCCCACGGCCCAGGACATCCCCCAGCTGCCCGCCCCGTCCCTCCAGCTTCCCCCGGCCCCTCAGCCGCCCCCGCCGCACCTCCCACGCAGGCCAGCGCCGCCTTGAAGGCGCAGCTCTCCATGGCCCGCTCCACCATCTTCTGCTCCTCGCTCTTGGGCGGGCTGGGGATGCCGCCCAGGGCGCCGGGGTCCCAGGCGCGGGGCCGCCGCTGCTCGCCCACCAGGTGCTGCAGCAGCATGCTGTACTGCAGCGGCGGGGGCGGCTCCGGCCCGCCCGGAGCGGAGGGGGACGGCGGCACTGCCACCATGACCGGCCTGGGACACCAGCCACGGGCTCGGCGCCGTGCCCCGGCCCACTCGAGGCGCCGGTAACGCGGCTCCCGGCAGCGGCGGCGGCGCGCGGGGGCTCACGGGAGCTGTAGTTCCGCTGCGGGGTGGCGCCGGCCGCGGACTCATCGCGCGCAGAGAGAACTACAAATCCCGGCAGCCCTCGCGGCGCCCGGAGGGCGGCTGGAGTTCGTGGAGTCTCGCGAGATCGGCAGTCCCTCGAGACCCAGCGGGACTACATTACCCGGCGTGCCGCACGCCAGCCCCCTGGTGGCTGTTGGCGCTGCTGCAGCTGAGGTGAAGGCTCGCGCTGCCGGAGCATCCTCGGGAGCGGCGGCACACCGCGGTGAGCGCGGCTCCGGCTCCGGTTCCGGCTGGGGGGGGGGAACAGCGGCCTCGCCCGGGGCAGTGCCGGGCTGAGGAGGGAAGGGCTGAGGTGCCGCAGTGCGGGTGCGAGTCCCTGTGCCCTGGCTGAGGTGCGGCGAGGGGGCGGGAAGCTCTGAGGTGTCGCGGCGTCGCCGCCGTTCCCCCGCCGTTCGCCCCTGACTGACTCCTCGCTGCGCTGCTACCTGGGGGCAACAGGTCCCGCAGCCTCTCCCCGTGCCGTCCTTCGAGCGGCCGGGACGAGCCCGGAGCGTGCCGTGGTAAGGGCGGCGGGTCCCGGCGTGTCGGTGCCGGTGCAGAGAGCGGCTCCCGCCGGAGCCCTCGCCCTGCGGAGGGAGGGTCAGCGCTGGGGTGCCCCGGAGCCCCGCGGCGGTGCGTGTGGAGGGGCTGGAGCCCGCGCAGGCAGCGGTTCGCCCCAACCGCCTTCAGGCGTCGTCCGAGGTGAGAGCGGAGGAGCCTCGTGGCGCCTGGCGCAGCAGCTCCCGGCCCCGGCTCGGGAGGGATTTCTCCCCTCTCCCGTGTTCTCCACGGGCTGGGTGAGAACGCCAGTGTCAGGCCATCTCCTGTGTCCTTTCGGAGGAAACCCGGGTTGCCTCTGGCGTTGGAGCGGCAATTTTGCTTTAGGACCTGTGTATTTCCAAAGGGCTTTAGAGAATAACCAAAATCTGGTTTTCCGTCACAAAAAAAATCACCTAGAAGCCTTGGCTCTCGTGTGCTTGTTCTGCTTCGTAACGAGGTGAGAAATATTCCTTTTATGCTTTTTACCCTCCCTAAACAGGGCGCTGTGAACATGAGAAATCT
>VZTO01011351.1:115774-128782 GCA_013400615.1 Syrrhaptes paradoxus | reverse complement strand
CTATACCTGCAATCTTTATGGCTACGGGATCCTCTGAAACTGGAACAGGTCCCTCTTTGACTTCAACCTGTTTTTCAGGGACCAGAGGAGATGTGGCAGGAGGGGTATACTTAGTCTCAACATAGACCACAGATGTGGAAGCAGAGGGCTTGGAATTGTGAAAAAGACTAGCCCACGATTTTGCAGGCTGATTAACAGGGACTGATCCTGCAACCGGGACTGTTGCCTCAGTAGTAGGTGAAGCTTCCTCAGGCTTATTAGCTTGGTCTGAGTCAGTGCTTTCCACAGTGTGCAATTCTACCCCATTGGCAGCTGTGTCCTCACCAGAGGATTCAAGTGTTTGTCCATTAGTAACGCCAAGATTTTCAGTAGTATCAGTACCAGCATAAGACTGTACAACAGCTGTCCTTAAAGGGCTATCTCTGCCAGTCTCTGAGGGGATGCAAAACTGTTCAGAATTAGTAACACGGCATACCTCAGGCTGCCCTGCAGTCCTGGTATTGTCTAGTGCGCTAGAAACAGAATCATCAGAGACAGCTTCGTTAATGAAGTCCACAGAATTGTCTGGGCTGTTGCAAGTCCTTGGTGTGGCCAGGGAGGGTATGTCTCCCGTCAGTTCCGTATCCTCCGTGCTTATACTGTTTAGTCCCGATGAATTCGCATGGCCATTTACAAGAGCTTCTGCGGGAGCGATGCCGTCATTGACATCTTCCAAGTAACTGTAGTATCCAGGCGGTCGTTTTTTCTTCTTTTTACGCTCCCTTTGTCCAAGGCCTCCAGACATGCCATCGTTTTCAGCGTTAGAACCGCTGTCCAAAGCGAGGGTTGGATCAGGGAACTGGCAGTCAATGGAGTTGTAGTTTGTTTCACTGAGAGTATCATCAGGGGTTTTCTGAGTAGGTGCACAACTAAGAATGAATTCTGGAGCCTGAGGATTCAGAGTACTTGAAATACTGTAGTCGGTGTTATTTAGTACAGATGACTGTGTCTCAATAACTTCATTAACACCAAATTCAATTCTCTGATACTCTTCCCCTGGACAAGAGAAAGCAAACCTGAGTTAGTGAACAGTATCTAATCAAAAAGCTATAAAATCAAGAAAAGAACCCCCATATTTTCCCGTAACACAGAAAACAAACTACATTTACTCAAACAAGAATAATTCTTATTCTCTATCTCAATCCTGAAGACTATATTCAAAACATCATTTTCTTAAAGACAAGAGTTATGATTCAGGTTTTCTTGAACAGTGTATGTGATTTTCCAAATCACTACACAGTTCCTGCAAATAACACCTATTAAATACACCTATTAAGAAAAACTACTAAAGCCCAATGACTTTAGCAATATTCTGCATTAACTTAATTACTGGATCGTTCTGTTTAAAATATAGTGCAATATTTAACTCTACACTTCTTCTAAAGTCTTTTCCACTGACAGTTATAACTTTAAAACAATTTCCACGTGTGCAGTTTGGTTTTTGGGGAGCTTGGTTGGGTTTTCCTGGTAAAGATTTATCATAATCCTTAATAACTGAAAAATATTTTCATTAATTGTAAGGAAACACTGGAATTACAGCTTTTGAAACTCTAGGCTCAACAATAACTTATTTAATTTTATCACAGTTGAATGTATTACTATATGAGAATATGATATATATGACTATATGATTTCATGACAAGAAATAAAACAGGTATGTCTCAATATAAGCCAGACTTCAACTTGTACATACAAGCACTACTGAAAAATCCATGAACAGGATCGAGGTTGGGATTGTTTTTGTGTGTGTTCTGTTGGTTTTCTTCTATTTATTTATTTACCTTGTAACTTTGACATGCTCTTTAAAGAAGCACTAAGAAATATTCTCATGGCAGGTTGCAGTGTCACAAAATATTGTCAGTCACAAAGTACTGCAATGCCATGGAACTTAACTAGTTTTATAACATGTGTGTACTAACTAGTAACTCTGAATACTTCAGCTACAACTATTTCAGTAACTATCAACTAAAGAGATAAAATTAATGAAACAGTGCAATAATCTTAAAAGTAAAATCACATTTTAGTACATAAAGTTCTATAGGTCTTTCTATCATATATGTTACTGTTTCAAATACATTAATTTTAGTATTTTCTCTTTCCTCAAAGATGGGGGGCTAAAAACACATTTTAAATTCTTAAGACTGTTACCAGAGAACCAAACAACACTAGGTACTATTTGCAAAGGAATGTAAGTAGATACACCACTACACTTTGAAGATTTTGTGCAAGTGACTTTTTTTTTTTTTTTTAAAACACAGCAAAGAGCAAGCAACAGTTCTTATGGAAAACAAGTTATTTGCACATCTTAGGAAATAATCACGTGGAAAGACAGAGTCTAGTGGAGAATGTTTTGATACAAAACTGTCAACATAAAACAGTTTGAAACTCTACAGTTACTTTCTAGAAAAGTCATCGATGAAAATTTTATCGTTAAAAAAAATTTGAAATAAACAAGAACCTAGAGGGTATATCTATTTTTAATACCAAATGAAGAGTAACAAACATTCAATGTGTGTTGAGGTCTGACTTACACATGCAATACCAATATATTATGAATTAATAAACAAAGGTATATAACACAGATGTTAATTTCTTTTCTGCTTTGATTTATTAACCTAACTAAATGAGAAGTAAACACATTTCACATATCAATTTCAATCTTGCTGCCAGTCACACTAAAGGAAACTAAAAAAAAAAGAGAGAATAATGTTAACAAGAGCTTGAATTTCTAATTCTCTTCACCCCTCTCCCCTACACCCATGAGAAAGTATTTTATAACACCTTGCCTGTCAATCCACCATTCACCACTACTTCTGCAATCCCTGAGCAGCTATCACCAACCAGAGAAAGAGGGTTTAAGTTTCTTGTAAAAAAAAAATCAGCAGCCTAGAGGCAGGGAGGTGGAAAGCTGCTGCCTGATACCCCCTTAAGAGGGAAGGGCTGGGAGATCTCAGGCATCACCTAACTGTTTAGCAGCAACACTAAACGGCTGTCAGCACCACACACTGCCTGACCCAACAGTCTGAAACCAGCCACAGCTTCATTTTCTTGCAAATGCAGGGCATGGGGTTTTAAGAGATACGAGACACAAATCCACAACAAAACTGTTCTTTATTAGTTCATCTACTTATGGAGCAACTTGTTAGTTAAAGCATGAACCAAGAACTCACTCGTTACCCACTGTAAGAGTAAAAAGCACACACAACAGCTGGTAACACCTAATATTCCTCCAACCACAATAAAAATTAATTACTGGGAACATTTCAAATCCCCACCAGTTGAAAATAATCTGGGACTTCTGTTTCTTTTCCAAAATCCCAGTAAAAAAAAAATAACAACTGCTTCGAAACAAAGAATGTGGTTTCCCTTTGTGGGCAAGTTAAGTCCACCATAACCAAAGTGAAAGTTCTCACTTCTGCCCTCCTGTCTTGCTCCTCTGCCCTCCAGCAAACTTCCAGCACTTGTGTTACCAAAAGCTAACCTAGCAAAAAAAAATAATTCAAGTGAGTATTTCTTCTTCTGTTTTGGTGAACTTATCAGTTTACTGTACCCTAGACAAACACAACAGCCAACTCAGGGCAGGTGGGGAGGAGAAAACAAAACGCATCCCTCACAATTATGGCACAATTGTAATTTAGCTGAAGGTGCAACATGAACATTGTAGGTTAAAATCTTTCTCAGAGCATAACTGATATTCTACCATTTAACATACAAATTAGGAAGTTACATCTGAGGAATTAAACTTTACACCTTACAGCAGGATTAGAATAATAAATACCAGCAGCTACTGTACAGTTAGTCTATGGGATGACTGGCAGAAGCTCATTTGCCCTAAGATTGTGTCAAGTTCCTTTGAAAAAATGAGAGGTAATTTTTTTCTATTTGTTTTGACTTTCCACTTTGCTTCTGGGCATCTTTGTTTCAGTCTACTTCACAGTGCTATTTCTGAATGGACTGGAACAGATATATCTGTCATGAACAACATGACACGCATATTGAAACAAGTACCAACAGATGCTCCAAGGACAAAGTCTAGGTACAGTACCAAAAGCTGTGAATACACAGTACTAATTAGTCTGTACAGAGTTCTGCATATTAGAGCTTCAGCCGTGACTTGATTATTCCTAGTAAATATTAACAGATCTATTTCTGTAATAAAGTTAAATACTGAAGATAAGAACAGGAAAAAAATTAGACTACAGGGGGGTGACAATATGGTGAATGTGTGTCATCTCATTATAATTATAAATATTCTGCATAAGCACAGCATTCCATTTTAGTTTCCACAGTTTCTTATGCAGCCATCACAGTGATAACACGCATGCACAGTACAGTGCAAGCTTGTTAAAGACATTTTTCAGGCAAAACCTAATTTGCTGTCCATTACCTACTCTCAGGGCTGGGAGGGGTTCTCTCAGGATCTGAAAAACATTTGTACAAACCAACTTTCTCTATGGCTTGTGACAATTAAAATCTCAGTCTTAAAAAACAGAACTTAAATCCACAGTTAGACAAAGCAATAGATGACTGGACGCCCCTGTCATCAACAACAGACAATTCATATCATATGGTCCTTTAAACGAACATTTCCAACTCCTACTTAAAACTACTCAGGGTCCTATAACTGGTCTTGTACTAAATAAAGCTCCTGAATTTTCAGAAATATTGCACATCTGCTTTCAAATAGGACCTGTTGTCCTTTATGACTAGCTATCTTATTTACCTTTAAATGCAAGGCCAAAGTCGCTAACCATAACGATCAGGTGTTCTTAAGCATTTTTATGTGCATTTTGGTCCTCTTAAGTACTTTTGAAAAATGTCCAGTCAGACACTTGGATTATTTTGAAGAAGATCTGGATGTCATTTGCCTCATTCTCATATACATCTGGATAAGTCCCAGCTTCCTTGCTCTATCCTGGTTCAGGGAAAAAATAAACACTAATTTACCTGCCACTTAAAATACTGAGAAAGTTTGGTCTAAACTATAGAGTTATGGTCATGTAACAACTCCTACTTATCTGTCAACTTTATGTAGCTATGAAGTAAGGCCAGGTTTCTTTTTCAAGTTGAAAGAGAGAGTGAGACAGAGTAGACATGTGACTGTTACAGCTTTAAAATGGGAACTCTGTAATGCATTCTTACATTGAGAGTCATACTTTCACCAAAAAAAAAAAAAAAGTATTTTCCAGAAAAATAGCTGAACTAGACAGAAACAAGAGTGTCAAAGGGAACCATGAACAGAGCACTGCTTGCAGAGCTGTCTTCAGGTTGCAACTGCCAGAAAATACTCATGCTACAGCTCTTACAGGACGGCCAGCTGACCGCACTTGTTACTTATTTCTTCAGTACAAGTTCTCTAGCATGCTTCAGCCCCCTACCATTTTTACAGCTACATCCTACAGTGTTTCACCAAGATATTAAGACTGTGGGGTAGCACAATCAAGGACAGTAGGTATGTCCAACCTAATTAGCTGAAATTCAATACAATATTTTCAAATACTCTCATAGATCTTATTCAATAAAGGTCTTTAAAAAAACAACCTGCCAAATATATACCTACTGAACAAGTTTGAAAGATTAAATAGAAGTTACACTAAATCAAAGGAAAGCATCGCAACCTTTAAGTTTAAAAAAATGGGTACCGATTCCTTACCATGGTGAAGCTTACCTGTGGACTTAATACCACATGAAACTGTTTCATTGTATGGAGGGAGCTGTACAAAAAAGACAAAGCAACTTTGTTAACATTTGGTATCAGTTTCATTTCAAACATCATCTGAATACTTTAAAAATAACATCATTAAGTTTTGATTTTCTGAGAGTACGTCTTGAACTCATGCTTCTATATTTATCAAATCCCACACTGTAGCTTCAAGTGTCCTTGCAGATTACCACAATTACTGAAAGATCAAGATTATCTTGGTTACACACCATAGGCTCATCAACTTCTCAAGCGATTCACTTCATAGCAACAGGATCCTCCTTCAGCAACAGTATCTCACCATGATTTTAAAACGAGGAACATATCCTCTTTTTAGAGTAAAATTAAAGATAGACCAAATTACCTAAGAAAGGATGAAACAAGGTTTTGCACAGACAACAGTCACACCTAAACCTTTTGACTCGCAACCTGGTTCAGCTATAGCGTTGCCCGTGAAATGTTTCAGCTAAGGTGTATTCTTAATCACATTTAACAGAAACAAGAAATTTTTATCATCAGCCTAAGCCTAATGTAACCACAGCACATAGGTTCTACCCAGATTGTAAATATATCTAGTATAAAACATCAGCATAATTTTATGGACTGGGTGGTTGATAGAACCCTTGCTACTGTGTAACCACAGCTGGGCAATTTCCAATCCCCTCTTGCCTGCCCCAAAGTCCCCCAGCAGCTGAAAGCCTTTTCCTGTGCCTGCAGGAACTGGTACCATTGCTGCACTGCAGCCCAGCAGCTGCCTGGAGAACAGCCGAGATGCTTCCGCAGTGGGAGATAAAACTTTTAGAGTACAGTGCTGTTTTATAATGTTATTCTAAATATTAATTATAACGGTGTAACATATATCAAAGACTCCTCCGTTAAAGTCTTCCATTCTGTAAAACAACAGATACTTACATATTGCCTTCTTAAAGCACTGTAGACAACAGTGCATCGGAACTGGCAAGAAAAATATTCCTAAAATTCCATTATAAAACAGTGCATAAAAAGAACACATACTGTCAAATCCATTTATAAACCATAATACATCTTAACACATCAACTTTCCAGGTCAAAAATGAGAATCAATGGCTCAGAAAGAGGCTCCAAGCTGTTAAGAACCTATTATCCAAAGTAATATTGAACACAGATTCAATATAATTTTATAGTTGGAGCTAATAAAGTACTCTAAATGTCTACACTCAACAGTTTATGACAGAACTTGTAATTCTTGTTTTTCTCCAATTCAAAGGGCTGAAGTACCAAGTAAAAAAGAAGTAGTCCACCTATTGATCCCCTACATATCTGGTTAATTAACAGCATCTTTGTGAAGCAGAGATTTCTGAGTTGACCTGTTTCATACAACTGGGTCAGTCAAGAGGTATCTGATAGAACGTGTATTAAAAATGCCATTTTAAAAGAGCCATTCTAGACAACTCCCAGCTTTAACTAGTCCCTTGCCTCAGTCCACCCTTCAGTCTATAGGCAAGGGACTTCAGAAGGACACCAGCATCAATGGACGCTGGACTCCCAAAACCGGCACTGCCCACAACAGAATGTATGTCAAACACCACTGCAGTATTACAGTCTCAGTCTTGTCCTTNGAGCAACCTGGTCTAGTAGAGGGTGTCCCTGCCCATGGCAGGGGGGTTGGAATTTGATGATCTTTAAGATCCTTTTCAACTCAAACCATTATGATTCTATGCTTTTCACCCTCCACAATCTAAGTGTTAGAATAGCTGGTGTAGGACACTGAAGGTGACACTACAGAGGATGCAAACGTCCCACTGCTGCTACTGTACTTAACAGTGGGAGAACAGCAATATAATCAGAAGAAACATGTCTTACCTGAAGATCTATTCTGCATTACTTCCCACCTACCAGAGACAATACAAAGCTATCCCTAAAGGCAAGCAGAAGCTAGTTTTTTCTTTCCAAATTTTCCCTACCCCATTCCCTTCACGCACTTTTATTATTTAGAGGTATGCTATACTAATTATACTTGGAAAATCAAGTTACAGGAAACAAAGTCACATTAACAACTGCAGTCAGATTTTGTAAAATGTGACAAGGATTTCCCCATCTACAGCTGAAGTGTTCATTTCCTTTACGTTGAGGGGAGAGGACAGAAGCATGGTTGAAATGTTTGAATAGAAATGTCTGGAGGAAAAACATGGAAACTGACCTAGAAGAAAATTATTTTTTCACATCTGGAGATTAGAACAATGGCATAATACTCTTCCCTACAAAGGAAAATGGTTTCTTCACTCTCTGCCAAGAACTACAGTGAATAAGAGTCTACAATACTATCTGCACTATGTTATGAACTAAAACACACAAAGACAACTGTTTCCACTCTCTGGTTTACTGTATTTACTTCATTATTGATCCACTTCTCATTTCTCAAACCTCTCACATAGCCTCCCTTGTAAGCATAGCTTTGATGGTTAACAGTGCTCCACCTGTCAAAAAATATTAAGAATCCCTGTGTTTCAAAAGGCTCACAAGATTTAGAAGCCCACCTTACTTACAACCAAGAACATTGCTGAAAAAGATTTCTCCATATCCATCTCAAAAGAAGAAAGCAATCAAAGCCGAAGTACCAGGGTTGGATAACTCACTTTCAACATCCTATCACTACAATGTCAGCTATTCCAGCTCTAGATGACAAGCAGAAGGTGGAATAATTAATTTATATCTAAAAATTGACAACATTCACATACATAAGAAGAAGACTGCTATTCAATATCTTCAGTTTGTAAATTAGCAAGCTAAGAGAACTATAAAAAATAACTGTATTGTTATATTTCAAATATACACAAAGAGATGTAGCTTTAAAATGTTGTTTCTAAAAGATGTTTAATGTAGATCTTACCTCAACAGAGCATCGTGGAGTCACAAAGAACTGATTAAATTCATCAGGGCTGAACTCCCCAAAAATATACTAAAAATAAAAGAGAAGAATCTTTGTTAAAGAAGGATTTATGTTCAATACAATTAACAAATTCATAGTAAAATGTATTAAGATACTAGCATTCAAAAAGGATCTGTGTCTTGGGAGCCAGAAATGCACCTGTTTGCATCCCAACTCTCATTTTAATTCCTTCCCAAGTCTTTAGTGAAGTCCTTTAGGCTCTAAAACTGCACACAATGCATTTGCCTTCAAATTCCCACTGCAGGTAGCCGCAGCACAGACTGCAGCGCACCCCACAACCAGCTTTAAATCAGCATTTAGTGTGCAAAGTGGCATGAGTTCACGTAAGCCCTAATCACAAGCTGTTTTACCTACAGATACACAATCTTCACAACAGAAAAACCAAGAATTACTTTCCAGAGTTCTGCTGAACTTATGAGTTATGCAAGAGTAAGCGTACCACTACCCGAGTGCACAAGCAGTCCCACTGAACTGAAACTGCCTACGTGTAGAAAAATACACAAGATCTAAATAGTCATCAATTTTGGTACTGCTGCTCGTCAGAATCTTGTTACTCTTGTGCCTGAAACTCTGCATAATAAACCTAATATGAAATGTCTTTCTCAACATTATCTTCCTGCACCCTTTTAAATATGTTGCATTTTTTTTCATAGAAATATAGAAGTGACTAACTAGACCTCAAAAAACCCCTCACATTAAAATCAGAGTTTATATTTCATTCACAGAAAATGAGACATCTCAATAAAAAGGCTTAACATATTGGCATTTCAGGGCACCTGGAAGTTTCTATTAACTTCCACCACCAGCTGTAACTAGGTGAATAGCATCTGAATGTTCAGGACANTTTTTTTTTTTTAAGACTGTAGGTGGTTTACTCCAATAAAACTCACGTACTTGCCACTTGCATGACTCACACACATCTACATTCACNAAGATCTAAATAGTCATCAATTTTGGTACTGCTGCTCGTCAGAATCTTGTTACTCTTGTGCCTGAAACTCTGCATAATAAACCTAATATGAAATGTCTTTCTCAACATTATCTTCCTGCACCCTTTTAAATATGTTGCATTTTTTTTCATAGAAATATAGAAGTGACTAACTAGACCTCAAAAAACCCCTCACATTAAAATCAGAGTTTATATTTCATTCACAGAAAATGAGACATCTCAATAAAAAGGCTTAACATATTGGCATTTCAGGGCACCTGGAAGTTTCTATTAACTTCCACCACCAGCTGTAACTAGGTGAATAGCATCTGAATGTTCAGGACAGCAGAGATACTAGGACAGAAAGAAGCTGCACAAGGAGTTGCATAAACTGACAAAATAGACAAAAGGACTGGAAAACAGCACTAACAACACATTCTTGGCATGTGGAAGGATATTCACTTTAAGAGTCCCAAGTCANCACATTTTCTATGATTTCAAAGCTTAACTTTAAGCTAAATTCCACAGCAATTACAAAATGTAGCTTTCTTACACAAAAAAGTTATTTATACATACATCACTTCCATGGGTGGAAAGAATTTAACCATTTTAATGCCCTCCAGTTATAATCTGGTTTGGTTGACAAAGAATTCTAACAGTCAAAACAAACTGGAACATCTGTGATACCAACATCTGAAGCACAACGAAGCAGGTAATGCTTTAAATAACCTTCATACATCCAGCTACTACCGAGACAGCACAACACTTAAACAGAAGAGAATTACTAAACTGTACTTGAGTGAATGGCTTCACAGTTCTTGGCACAGGACTTAAACTTGGCTCATGCTCTCAATGTAACCAAGTCATTTTTATTCAGTAACATACCAGCTAGAATTTATCATATTCCAAAAACACGCCTAAGAAAAACACTTGCTGAATCATAACTAAATTATGTTTTAGGAGCTATTTTTGATGCAGTCATGCAACAAAACAAAACAATAATCTCAACTATAGGCTGTTAAAAGTTACATAAATCCAACTTTAATTCCTCCATATAATAATACCGTCTTTTCATTTACCTACCAAAGTATAACCGGTCTGGTACTTCCTTCTGAGCAAAAGACAGTGCTGCTTTTTAATCAGGGAACACACGACAGTTAAACAAAATGATCATTAATACTGTCTTAAGGGAAACATTTTACTACATGATGATATATTCACATAAGGAAATGCTGTGTCTATGCAACTGTTTCTTCCTAATTTAAAACAGGACATTAAAAATTTCCCAACTTCTAACCCAAAACCTAATCCTAGTCAGACTATAGTGAAAAAAAAGGCCTCCCAGTTGGACCTGAAGAAAACAGACTTTGATTTTATGAGGCTTTTTTTAATAATGCTTTATACCTGCAAACACAAAGTAAACCAGTTAAAAGTGCCCTGCATAATAAACTTACTGATGAAATTAAACCTACCCAATTTAACCAACCTTCCTGTCCTCTGCCTCTCAAGTCAGCCTCGTCTTTCAAGAAATAGATTTCTGCAAGCTGCACACACAGCACCCTCTGGTAGCATAGCAGAATTTTCTACCCTTTTTAAGGCACAACTGCTTGCTGAAGTGAAAAAAAAACCCGAGCTATCACATCACTTGGCAAGTATAATAATGTCTACAAAAAAGGATGCATGGGAGGGAAAGCCACTGCATTTTAAGCAACTTGAAATCGGGTGGTACTTCCCTGCCTGCTGTCCACCCATCCCACATCCCAATGAATCAGTGTGCCTGGCGCTACACAAATGATCTCTGTGTAGGAACATACTTGTTTTAGCTGTGAAACAGCTTCAGAAAGACATCACTGTAGTACTTACTCTGAACCGTTCATTCAAATTTAGAAAGGTTTTCTGCAACTTAAATGTCAAAGTAGTAAGCATTTTGACACAGATTACCAGTATGAGCTTTTGGGGTCCTAGCTGGTACACTCTAAATTATCCCACATAATTTCAAAAGCCTCAAAGTTAGCTTGACTTTTCCCCCCCAAACTGAAGTTTAATTACGTTACCTACATAATTCCTACACATGCTACTCACAATCAGCATTATTTTACCCCACACTCTGCAAATAACATTGAAAACACACAACAGAAATACACTAGCATGCATTAAAACTTTGCCAAACCCCTTCCAGACTATTTCGATGCCAAATGTTGGTATTTTCAGGTGTGCATTTGTGCAAGAAGCAGACATACCCATTAGGGCTACATCAAATTGATTCCTTTAAATGCCAAACTCTAACTTGCCCTGCACTGTATCNTAACTGAAATATGTATAGCAATATACAAATCCTGAACACTAAAAAATATTACCATGAAGAAGTTGAAGCTTAATTACTCAGAGCTCTACACAGATTTCATTTTAAGGCAAAAGAAATCAAGCTTTCTCCAAGCAAAAATATTGTCTAGCATTCAATTACATTTTAAAAATTATTTTTAATTTATATCCTCAAATAAGAACATGTGCTTGAAAAACATGCTAAAGAGTAGTCGATGTTCTAAGCAGTAACTCACAAGCTAGAGCAGGAATGATGCTTAGAGGAAAGAGTTCAATCTTACACTGACACTGGATTTGGAAGAAAAACTAAGAGAACACTGGCAGGCAGTTTTGAAAATTTCTGATTGTAACGTTACCCCTAGACTTACTTTTCAAGATAAATAATCTCTAAGAGGCTTAATTCAGAGTCAAATCTGATCTCCCTCTCCTTCTCAAACCACCTCTGCAACTTACACAGCAGCTTTCTGTCCCAACTCCTGGGAAAGAATCCTCTCTCTCTCTTTTTCGGAAGCATGTATTTCACACTGCATTTCTCCCACTACTCCCCAGATTATTTAACTCTGCAGAGCAATCATTAACCTTGCATTAAGTGTGTTCAAGGATCCCTTAAGATGCCTCCGTCTGGTGAGCTTGATTTCTGCCATAGTTTAAGAGCAATGTCAAAACATTATCATATACATTTCAACGATCTTCCACTTGCAGCTGTACAAGAAAAACTGATGGAAAATAAGTCTCCTCAGGCGTGAAGGGGATGGAGGTGCAAAGAGGACAAGGCTTTGTGGAATTCTTGAGGAGGGGGGAAAATAAAAATCTACCTCTACTATCTTTCCACTTTCTCATCAGCATTTCCAAACCTCTCATTTGGAATGGAAAAACAAAACAGTAAATCCAAAACATACTGATGGACCTATTCCATTCTGCAATTCACAGCTGTAACCCAATTTCACCATTTGCCAAAGATGTACAACACGTTATTAAAGATACTGAAATAAATACGATTTTAACTAATGTGAGTAAACATATACCAACATAACAAAATTACTTTCTTGCACTGCATGATCAGAAATTGATGGCTTTTTTCATCTAGCA
>VZTO01011351.1:90717-109283 GCA_013400615.1 Syrrhaptes paradoxus | reverse complement strand
ACAACAAGACTCTGAGTTTGAATAAGTTAAAGAAGTTTGAATATAAGCACATCGTTAAGTGGTTCAAGAAGGATATTACAATTGGCTTGATGAGGCCAAAGATGAGGAACGAGTCAGATGAAGAGATGACACAGGACAGAGGCAGCACAGGGAAAAAAAGAAATGGAAAGAACCGGTCTGTGCCTGAGAGACCACTCTCCTCTCCAAAAGCTGAATTATCACCCATAATTCTGGAATCACATAATCCTGCTGTTGTCAGAAACCTCTTTAGTTCAGTTTCAGCAGTATGTATCTTAGTTCCTTTAATAATACTCTCTCTCTTGTGAATTGCTCCACGTGCTTGAACAGCAGACACCCTTTCCATGTACATAAAGGTGCTAACCATGCAGATACAGCATGGGAGATTCAGGACAGCACCTTATTATTTCAGATAAGAAAATTACACTAAAAATTATGCTTCTAAAATCAAGCAAGCCTGCACAAAAATAAAGATCGACTGTATCTTCATCTGAGTCCACCTAGTCTGTGTACATTTGATATTTTCTTTGCTTATTTCCACTACTCACACCTTCACAGAGGACTAATACCTTGCAGGATCAATACAGACCTGTCCCAGGGGACGATTCCACCCTGGGCAGTAAGGAGACTGCGGTTCCAGTTTGTCAAGCAAGCTGAAAAATACACTGGAAGATAAAGAAAAGTAGGAAAAGCATGGATAGCCTCTGAATAACTGCAGCTAAATGTGGAAACCAGAAATTTATCCCGAACAGCACCACAGATAGACAAGTCACCCACACAATGCTTTTCACAAGCAATTACTCAGGGCAGGATTTAAGATGGCTACGATTAGTTGAGGAAAAAATTGACTATCTGGTCTTCATCCTGACCAGGAATACAGATTAGCACCTTCAGAAGGCAGATGAGCCCACCTACCCAGGACTGATATGCCTCTTCTGAAGGACTAACTTTGTACCTCAACCCTAAACTTTGCAAGTGCTGAATATGCTCAGACCTACAACTGAGATTCAACTTAGCAAGTTTACTATTAACCTAAATGTGGTGCAAAGTCCTATCAAAACCACATCAGCCACCAAGAATAAAAGACAACGCAAACGCTAATGCTACCCAGAGCTCGCACAGGAGTAACCACCATGGCAAGGCACCACGCATTTAACAGTGACAGTAAGAGAAAAAACCCAGGCTGATCACTAAAAAAAAGCACCACCTGTTCCATTCACCAAGGCCACACGGTTTTTACTTGCCTTTTTGTTTTGCTGGATTTACAATCCCACCTCTTCTCTGTGCCAGTTCTGGCACATGCTGAACTGATCAGCAAGATGATTATACTCAAACTGAGAGAAAATAATCCAGATTTTTTCTTCCTCCCCTGGGGGAAAGAGGTTTTAGAGAAGGTGAGGAGCCAATGTAAAGCAAAAGATCCAAGAGACCAGGAGCAAGAAAGAATGACACCTTCTCCTTTGCAAAAATGGGTTATAATCTCCTAGAGAAACAGCCAAAAATAAACCAAAGAATGTGCAAAAACCAGTGATTAGTAAATGACTCAAAGGGATCACAGAAATAAACAACTACCACCACATAATAAAAGCTCCCATATTTTAAGTTCTGAACTGCTGAAGTTTGAGAGTAATTCTACAGGGGTTCTTACTCTCAAGCCCCTTCCGCTACTTCGCCATATGACAAATTTGTATGTTGTATGTCCCCCTGGCAGACAGAAGCTGAGGACATCACCCATTGTTTTGATTCTCAGTATATATGCAGCCGTCTATCTCCTCTACCAGCCTGACATGTGATAAGTGGCAGGGGGAAACCTGAGAGGATCTGGCACTGCCCATGACAGCAACTTTGTATTTTGAAGTTGTATGCAAGTTAAAATGAAAATTGGGACACCACACATATGCCACAGTATCTGCAACACAATTTTATGTAGATGCAAGATAGCTGTTAAAATGAATGCACAGATTAATACACTGCTGCAACTAAAGCACAGATAGTACGCATATTAAATGCCCATATTTTTAAATGGCAGCATTAAAAACTGGGTATGAATATGACAGCAGGTTTATTGTACGATAACAACACTGTCAATTTTTAAGACTTTTTTTAGGTACCCATTTCAAAAGAATAACACAGATAGTGGTGCTACTTCATGTCTTTCCTTAGACGAGATTTTCTGTTAGCATTCAGATTTCTCTTGCACATATGAATGAACAGAATGCAGAATACAGCACTCAAGATATTTCCCAACACATTTACAACACTGAAGATACTGAAATTCTCTTGCTTTCTGAGGGGGAAAACGGGACTAATCCAGAGCACACTATTACTGACAAAGCTCACAATGCTATGAGATCAGAGTATACAACCAACTGCTCATGTACCCTCTCCATCCAGGGAGGAGTTGGAGGCACCACTTCCCTAGGACAGAGCAGAGGCAGCTGCTGTCTGCAGTGTCCCTGCTCACACCCCTCACCTCCACAAGCACATCTGCAAGTCCAGCACCTTCTGCCCTCTCCCTCACCCACCTACGGGGTGAGCACTGATGAGAACTCAGGGAAATCTCTATTTAAAGAATGCAATTACACCAAAGCAGAAAACCATAATGGCCTTTATGTGACAATCATTAGTATTAAGTGTAATACATGTCCATTGCCTTCATCCTCCCCAATTAAGGAAACTCTGAGTCTCCAGCAACATCTGAAACACCGCACACCAGCATCTGGTATTTACAGCCATTTTGACTTGCAGCAACAAGAGTGACCACCACAACTCAGTGCTGTGTTTGAACAAAGGTAAAGTTCAAAAGACTGAGAACGCAAACCTGTTGACATGAGCAAACTCAGCGGCTTTATTTCTTCTGCTCTGAAAGCTGACTACTCCCATTTCACACTTTTATGATTCTGCTGCACCTACATATTCTGTTGCTTCCAATGACGGGATGATAATTTTATGCATCTCATCCTTGCTTGCTATGAAAGCATATTAACCACGTAAGTCCTTTCTTTGTTAAGTTTTATTATGGAGCTTTCCACTACCTGCGATTTGCGGAGGCTTAAACTTCTTGTTACGGGGCAACAGCCTAAGGTCACAGCCTTTAGCCGAGAAGAAGAAAATGAGTATTGGGAATTGCCTAAATAAGTTGTCTTTGGCTTTTTTCCAACTTTGTAACAATTAACTACAGTGCCCCACAGAAATTTTCAAACAGTAGCAGCTTTGGTTTTATATCCCAAAGGCAGCAGAGGAACAGAAGGTGAGGTCTTCCATGCTTTAAGGACATTACAGCACAATTTCTTACTTTCTTTGGAAACAGCTCGCTATTTTTAGAAACCATATGATTTAATGGATAGGCTGAAGTAGACTGAACTCAAGAGAACTTGATTCTTCTTGCAATTCAGCTGTAACTTGTGCTGACAATGGCTCTTTTTCTCTCTGCTTTATTTCCCTCTCCTTTTATCATACCTACTCATATTTAAAAAGACAAGAACAGCCCATATTATGTACCGGTATAGCATCATTTTTAACCAAATACCCTCCTAAGCAGCATGGTCCAAAAACATTATTCGAATACAATTAATCTAATTGCCTGTTGCTACCATCAAACTAAACAACTGAAGTTTTTCATTTCCCTCTCCATCCCTCCTAATACTTGCAGCAAGAATCAAAAGCATTATCAAGATCGTGTCTCCATCTCCCCTATTTCCCTGTCAGAGTAATTTCTTTAAGTCCCACCTTGTACAGAAGGTTAGCTTTGAATTCATTTCCTTTAAAACTTACACTCAGCCTGTTCAAACAAGAGCCATGTACAACAGGAACTCTGCTTCACCAGACAACCCAGAGCAAGAATATCTGTGGTTTGATACCATGTACAGAATTTGAAGTCTTGATGCATCCACACAGTGAAAGTCAGCACATCTAAACTCACTCTTGTCATCCAATACCTGGTAATCCCACCTGCACTCCAGGAGTTTTCAATGCATATATTTTTGCAATACAGGCTAAAGAGCAAATTAAATACGTGTTCCTGCTGAGATAGGTATGTGCACATGGCAAAGCTGTTAAGTACTCATGAAAATAAGAACATTACCCTAACACTGTAAAAATCACTATTGGTAACATGTTGCTACACTACCTACAAAGGAATCCCACTCCAACAGGACAAAACGTTTTCACTACAAAAACCTTCGCTTCTTTGTATGAATGATACACAGCCTCTGTATTTTAAGTTACACTGGTAAATCCACTGCCAGCCTGCAACATTTCTGGGGAAAAACGAAGCAAGACATCTGTGAATCACTACAGCAAGCTCTAAATGTTGTATGAAAAAACATGCCCGCTGCACTGAGGGAATACAGCACTGCTATTTCTGCTAGTATGTTCAGTCTAGTTCAAACAAAGCAGCAGTCTTTCATACACAGAATTCTCTGAAGAAAACCTACTTTCTTATATGTTTTTTAAATACGACTTTTCAAACAACCTTTAGAGATACGTTCTTCTTAACAGCTTCTTACAGACAGGACATTCTCCTCTTCCACCTCAGAGCTGAACCCCAATCAGGGGAGTTACTTTTTTAACATAGTAAAAAAGAGTTACAGAGCCCTTAAGTGATTTTCCAATTTGTGTTAACATGAGATTCAAGGGAAGCTGATCCATATGCCTTTCTCTCCTACCATCATTTCAATGTAAATAACATACAATGCTTCTTTTAAAACTTCCATACACCGTACCAGTTCACATACAATACCATAGGCAGCAAAATTCCCAAAAGCACTCTTGCACATTTCTTTCAATCTGTACAGCACTAACATCTGTGACTATCATAGGATCCTAAGAAGGCCCTTCTTAATTTTATGTTAAACACGTGCTTCTCCATGAGGTGTATGATTTAAATAAGCCTTACACAAACCCTTGGGTAGGGCCACTGTGATTTAAGCTACCTCCTGCCTAACTAGATGTGAAGAAAAACAGACCTTGCAGCACACACCGAAGATCAATATATCTTATATTGTCAAACAAGGAGGAAAAGTTCTTAGATGTATTTAAAATATCAAGAACATCTGCAATTAAATTAGGTATTAGAAAGTCAAATAAAAAATGAAAAAGACTAACGTACTTCAAAGTTTTACTCTATTAGTGTGTTAATATATTAACATGAGCGCTAATCTAACAAAACCCTTTAAGGTGTTTTTAAAATAATCAACGCAGCCCCATTATTGGGATCCTTAAAACACAGTCTTCAACGCGTACATTACATTTTCATAAAATAAAAATAGGGTTTAGAATCCCAATTTTAATCCCACTGCTCCATTATGGAGTATTTGTATGTATATATATATATACACACACACACTTTTTTTTCCACCATGAAGCATAACCCTTTGTTCCCTAATCCCCAGTTGTATGTTTAATGATCGCACATAAAACTCCTCCACCAAAAAGAAAAACCGCAGCTCTAGCATGTTTAATTCTTTGGAAATGCACATCTACATTGCTGAAATGGCATTCGAGTGACAAATGACTATAATCCAATGGCCCAAGGCCAGCAACTTCTATTACAAGAGATTTGGTCATTTTGTACGACACAGCATGTTGCTTGTACACCACTAAACAGAGATCAGACTGCTTAGTTTACCTATAACCAAAACCACACTTAACTTCACAAACATTTTAACAGTTCCATGAATGGAAAAAGCACTGTGTCTAAGCAACTGCCTACAAACACTGGATTTCTTAACAGGAAAATGGCTGGATCCATTCTAAAAAGTCTCCATATCAGTGTCTAGAATGCACAGAATAAATACCAGTGATTGACAAAAGCTGTGGGGTTTATTCCATTATCTGCATGCTGTCATATAGATCCAAACTTAAGTTCTATGTCACCTTTCCCAGACTTCCTTTTTTTTTAAGTTAACCAACCCACATTCACCCACTGTACTCTGCTGGGATTCACCATTCACATTATGGAAAGACAAACGATACCTTCTAGCTACCTAAACCCACAGCATCAGCCGCAGCCTGAATTCCTGAGACCATGGAAGCCTAGAACAGCCACTCGGCAAAAGCTCTAGCAAAAGGACCAACCCAGCCCCTTCTGCACAATGAAAGCAGGACTCAAAGAAGAAAAGAAAGAAAAAAAAAAGGAGACAAATCCATCTTCTTCACCCCTTTAAAACACGGAACAACAACTGCACAGGACAGAGGAGAAGCAGCAGCGCTCGGACACCTCTCTCCAAATCCACCCGCTGGCAGCCCTTGCCCAGAGCCACCTTCCATTTTGTGTTCTGGGTGCCCCCCATAGTTTTCAGCGTTCTGCAGGAACCTGACAGAATCCACATTGCCCTCTACTCCAAACACTTCTTTCTGCCTGTAAGGATACTGTCACATCAGACACATCTGCATGGACACAAACAAGCTAGCACACAAAACTCATCCAGCTGCGTAATAACCTTTTTTTTTTTTTTTTAAATAAGATTATTTTTGAGACAGATCCATTTCCTAATCAAGGTCACCCACAAACGTCAGGCAGCGCAACGTAAATGCCTACAGACTGCTGCTTTTTTTCTTTTTTTTTTCTTTTCTTCCAGAAACAGCACTGGCTTAAGGGAACACCAAACTACACCCTGCCAGGGAGCAACACTCCAAGCCAGCCATAAAAGAGGTAGTTTGCCGTGCAGTGTTTCAGGGAGTCGGATTGCACGCCATGTTCCGAGTTCCAGTTATTCTGGTTGCCAGGCCAGACACAGGCTTGGGTGAGGATGAGCAGCCGCTTAGGAGCTTGTTCAGCTCTTTCTGAACACAAACTCTACTGGTTTTAACCCCGCTGGTTTTGGGGCAATACCGTACATTTAAAATGGCACTGAGTTAATGTGACACCACAGCAATGGTGAAGGAACAAAACAAGCATAAATGATTCATTCTGCTATGGTATCCTGTCTTCTGCTTGTTTTCACAAGATTTATAAATGATGTGTTTGTATTAATTCTTTCTACGAAAAACAATATGGAAAGTGGCTAAAACAACTGTTTATACAGTTCCTACAGAGTATTACTCTTTCCAAACAGGGAAATAGTTTGTAAAGTGTCTTTTTTTTTTTAAAGAATATTTTTAGAGGACATTCATAATGAATGGTTTCAACTATATTCAGCGCTAAGTCAGATCAAGATCTGTAGTGTCGTACAAAAGTGGTAATGATGCACCAGGTTTCCTTCTAGCTCTCCTTAACAAAAAAAATAAATTCTTACAGATTTTGAATATACCCAGAACATACCCAGATAACTGACATCAACACTTGAATATCTCATTAAATTATGATGAAATAACGGCACGGAATACAGAGGTACAAGTGACCAGAAATATCTAAACTGTGTTACCATGTATTCCTGCACTTGCTGACTAGCTGGCCATCCAAAATTAATCCCCCTTTGAAAATACAGGATATGTTTCGTGATTCATTTGTTAGAACATGCAAACTGACTGATGAAATACTTCTGCCCCCTATTACATGGATTCATTAATCGTGAGAAATCTGACTACGCATTTCAGCTATTAGAAGAGCGTGATCATCTTGAAGACTTCTTTTTTCTCAATTTCAGTACACTCAGATTACAGTCACACAGAAAAACTAAGCACGTTTGTCCAGGTCCCTGCATTATGACACAAATGTAGTGACCAACAATGTTATCTAATCTTGTGCTCAGAATAGATAACTTTTATTGAAACTCTAATTTTTCTACTGCGCTGCAACACTACCATCCTAAAATAAAAAGGGAACACCTACACGTAAAACTGCATCCCCGAACTTCTCTGCAGGTTCCCCATCCAAAAACGTCCAAAACATTGTTACCTTACTTCAGCATTATTGCACTGTACATCCCAGACAGCATCTAAATAAACTGTTTATATAAGGGGAAAAAAACCCAAAACACAAAACTAGGCTGTGTTTATAATGATATGAACAAAGCGTTAACTGAAAGGTATCTCATAGATTTGTTTCCAAATTATATAGAAAGTTTAAGCAGTAATCCTTAAGAGACCTAAATATCTACCTTTACCTATAGAGGAGGCTAATTTAAAATAGCATACATACAAGTTACTACAAAAGATGAATTTACAGTCTAGTTTAATTACAGCTGTGCAGTGCTTCACCATAAACTAAATCATCAGCTGAACTTTTTTTTTTTGTTTCAAGGTACACCAACTTAATTAAATACAGACACAAAAGTTCCCTCAGTTCTTATAAATCAAAAAAAAAGCTGCAGTGTAAACTCAGTCTTAACAAACCGACCACATGCACTGCTGTCTAGTGCTGAGGGGAGGGGAAAGCAATGCGTAAAACAGCTTCCGAGTTGGACACCGAATCCTTTTGACATATGTGCCACTCATTCATTAAAGAGTAAAAAAACATGCCTAAGCGAGTTTCCTCCACTTAGAAAGAAAAGTTGAAGGATACAGAATTTTAAAACAATTTTACATTTTAAACTGATTTCAGAAACTGCAACTGCCCTCAGAACACCCACATTAACAAAATTTGGTCCCTCTTTCTCTAGAACATAAGTAATTCAAGCTGGACAAGAAATTTCATTATAGTTTCCACCAATTACAAACTTTTCTTTAGGGAAAAATCGTCGGTGCCACTAGTGCACAACTTCATTACATGTGGACTTTAACCACCCCTCAGAAAAAAAATACTACAAGATTCTGAATAAAGCATCACCTTGTTTGAAACACTTAAATTTTATCAAAGATGTTTTCCACCACAAAATACATAGTTTCTTCACAAAATTATCTTTAACACGACCGAAGTTTTCTTAACTTCATTATTTCCTAAAACACCTCAGCGCACCGCACACACCGCATGTTATTTTTGGGAGAAAAACCTTACAGGAAAGAAATAGCGATGTTAACTCATTCAATCATCTGCTCTAAGCACACAGTAGATTAGACCAGGGATCGAGCTTTTAACTTCCAGTGAAAAACCACCGCGATTGCAGTTAGTTATTTTTTTTTACTCCACGCACAGATCTGGCTGGTTTAGGTACCGGGAGGCAGAAAGCGCACACGCATCCCCACGCACAGCAATCTTGCAACACTCAGCCCTTTGCACCCCACTGCACTGAGGTTTATCGAGTGTTTGGGCGGGGGGGGGATTAGTTCACAAATCTCCTTATCCCCTTCACGTTACAGAACCGCTTTTGTCTCCCCCCCTCCAAAAAAAAAAAAAAAAAAAAAAAAAAAAAGCTCAAGCTATCGAATCTCTTCCAACCATCCTCTCACGGCTCAGAGGGGGGTACAGCACCGACTTCGCCCTGCAAAGGACTCCCGGAGGCCTCCTCCTCCCCTCCGCTCCTTCCCCCCGCCAAGGCGCGGTGACACCGGCGCGGTGAGGGGCCACCTCAGCCCGCTGAGCCCCTCCGCGGAGCCGGGCTGCCACCGAGAGCGCGGGAGGTCGCCGTCCCGCCCGGCCGCGAGGCCCCTCCACCGCCCTGAGGAGATTCAATGAAGCTGCAGAATCACCCTGGGCCTAGTCCCGGCCACCACGCTCCCCCCCTCGGCGAGCCGCGCCGCGGGGCCCGGCGGCCCCTCAGAGCCCGTCAGGACCCCCCGCAGCGCCCCGAGCCGGCAGCGCGGGTGCGGGCAGTACCTGGGCGCTGTTCACAGCCATGGCGCCCCGCGTCCGTGGGGAGCTCGGCGTCTCCCAGGCGCCTCACGCTGCTGCCCCCGCCGCCGCCATCTTCTCTCTCGCACGCACCAGCCGGGCGGGCAGGCGGCGCGTACTGCGCCTGCGCACAGCGCCTNTGGCGGCGCAGGCGCAGTGGCCGCCGCGCAGGGGGCGGGGCCGCCCTGAGGAGGGGGCCAGGCGGCGGGGAGCGAGGGCGCTGAGGGGTGGATGTCGCCTCCCTGAGGGGAGAGCGCGGCAGCCCGAGGCGGGAAGGTGGGGGAGGCTCCTAAAAAACTTCGCTTTCAGCCCCCAGGCATCGTCTGGGGAGCGGGAGCTGCTGTGAGGCGGGCGGCCGTGAGGCGGGCCCGGGCTGAGGCGAGGCGGCCGTGAGGCGGGCCCGGGCTGAGGCGAGGCGGCCGCCTCCAGAGGCAGTGGCGGGAGCGTGGTCCCGCGAGGAATAAATCGTGGGTTCACCTCGAAAGTCTGTGAGAGGCCTTGTGCCGAGGGTTGCTGTGGCAGGTGGGAGGCAGGCTGCGCTGCCATGTGCTGGCAGAGCGAAGCTGTCCTGCATCCGTCCTGAGTAACCCCAATGGGAATGGGATCAGCGTTTGGAAAAAAAAATAGTGACTAAACCAATCTTGTGATTTTGAGAGGACTGAGTCATAACTGAATGCTGAAACCCCCAGGCAAGAATCCGTTAAATTAATCGCTCGTTTACTCCATATTTTTTTTTTCCTTAAACAAACTACCAAATCCCGCAAAAGTCAACTTCAGTTGAGAGGCGAGGATTAGAGAAAGCTTAATATTACCTTCACAGCTGAGAGGAAAAGAAAATAAAGGACTTTGTGTCTTTGGCTGCTCAGAGAGGAGCTTCACTGGAAGCGGAAAGAAGCCTCATCCACCTTTCTGCAATAAGGATATTTCCCGCTTGTTTTATGAAGGGCAACACTTGAAGTGTGCTCGTGACAGTAAATGATTTTCTGTATTGGCTTCTGTACTCTAACGGACACACCCTGCTGCTGCTCCCCTGCTTTTGTTTCTAGCAAGTGTTGCTCTTCTGTCCCAAAGCAGAGAACTAGCAGTGAAAACGGCTGTTTAAGATTAAAAGAGAGAAAAAAGGGAGACAAATGTATAGGCTTTTTGCATACAGCATTTCAAACATCTGAAACCCCCTCTCCCCTCGGGAGTCTAATTTACAAGGTAAATAATGGAGTCAAAAGCCTCACATCGCTCATCTGGTTGAAGACAAAATTCCCCTCTGCCCACAATGCTGCCTGAGTAAATTTACTGTTTTTGCTGGAAAGGCTGCCCCTTCAATGGCTGAAAATACAAAGGAGCACAGTGCCTCCCGCCTGGAAACCAGTTATTTCAAATACCAGTACTGATAAAAGCTGTAGCTGATGGTGAAAACTAACGTGGGCAGAAAGGATGTCACCCTCTTACAGTTCAGCAAAGTTTAAAACACCCTCAATTTTATCCTGTCTTTGTACAGTTTCATTATAAAGTCAGTTAACATTTTACCACAGTGTTTTGCAATAATGTAGGTTTTGTAATTTTTATTGTAATAGCACAATTTGAAGAAACTTACTTGCTGGAAAATTTCCACCTCTTTGGTGTCTTACCATTTATTTTATTTTTTTTGGCCATTTTTAGTTGTCTGTTACTGCATTACTGTGATACACAAATCAGGTTTATTCTATCCTTTATGACAGTGGCCATGAATTATTGCTCCCAAACAAGTTGCTTTTCTGACTTCAAAAAATGGTATTTTTCTTTCTTAGGATTCATGGAGTAAAGTAATGTTCCTAACAACATGGTGCTGACTTAATTATTTCGTGAACTGATCAACAACAAATGAGATCTGTGTCTATGGAAAGAAGAAAGGATTGTCTGACATTAGCTAGTGAGCTGAATAAACTCCTCCCAAGTTAGCTGCCTCCCAGTAACTACTGTAATTGTTTTTATCCTCCTATGAATGCAAACTGCTTGGGAATGGCTCACCCTTCCATACCACACTGATTTCACTAGATCATAAGACCTGTGCTCGTGACAGTGCCCAGGAGCTGAAGGATTCATACGTATGACTTCTCTGAAGCAACCAGTGGGACCCATACGCCCATTTTTTCTGGGGCAGAAGGGGATCTCTTCCTGCAGTGTTGCAAGAACCGGTTGATCACAGCAGAAGGTTTTCTGCTGTCCCTGTAAAGCTTCATCCTAGTGCGAAGAGCTTCGGGAGCTCTGAAGACTTTTTCTTCAGAGATGCAGAACTTTTATCCCAATAGTTTCTAGGTACAATAGGGGCTTTGCTACATCTCCAATCAAGACACAGGAAGCTAAGGTGATGTAGAGAAAAACCAGAAACATTCTTTAAAGCACCAGGAGCCTGAGGGACCATAGTGGTACCAGCCTCCTGCCCGTAACAGCACAAAAAATAGTGGTGGGGAGGGAGCTCTTATCCACACCGTTGCCTACCCTAAGGCATTTACAAGCAATAGTCATCTTCCCTGGTTGGAAGACTACTAAAGGCTAAAGTATTTCTTTAAATTCTCTTGACGTGAGACACTTTTTTGCTGTCACTTCAGAATACTGAATCCCAAACAGCACCTAGCAAATCACCAGTGTTTGGAAGGAAGCAGTCGGAGCTTTTAGAGATAGACACTCAGGCACATTTTTCTCAATTTAAGATTTCAACTCGAGAAGAAAAATACTTTCAGCTTCTTTCTCAAGCCTTCACAACAACTGCATCTCACACCACAGTGTAATCTTTCCTCAGGGTACCTCGAGGGATTTATGTTATCTAACTCCTTGACATGCCAATGCCAGGATTCCATAGCATGCAAGTGTGGGAAGAGAAAACCTGAGGTTTCTAGTAGCTGTTTTGTGTCAGGTAAAAACAAGCTTACCTCAGAATTTGGCAATAGGAGCCTTTTTAGAAATGAGGTAGAGCAGAAGTTATTTTTTCCCCAGGGCAGGAAGAAAGAGCTGTGCTTCCTGACAAGAAGTAGAATGTTTTACAAAGCTTACAGGTGAAGGCAGCAGCATGTACAGGTGCCGGAGCCAGGCTGATTCCCTAAGAGCACAGACCACGAGGATGCACCTTTTCTCTACCAATCTTAATTACTCGCTGAGAGCGGTATTCAGACCTCGAAAATCAGAGCAGAAACCCACTCGCGTCACACGTATTCTCCCTTTCACTTTTGCAGAATTCCAGCACACCAATTACACAAAGCCGTTCAGCACTTGGGGGCTCAAGTTCTTGTCAAGCATCGGGTGCTATCTGCTAACACTTCCCCAGTGACGATAAGCCACGTCTAGGTACACAACATCCAGAACGGCAAAGGGCGCTCTGCCAGACTCTGCTTTTAGCCATGCTTACTGCCGTGGGTCTCGTAGGTGCACATGGTCATCACTTGTTCCTTTAATAACGGAAAAATGCTTACGGCAACAACACGTACGGTACCCCAGTGACCTCTAATAACAGGAGCGATGTCCCATCCTCACCTACAGACTCTGTTTTTGAAGGGACCATAAATGGACCAGCGAAAATAAAGCTTACCTCGAGGAGTACGGAGGTTACATTGCCTGTGCAATGAAGTTTAATGTTATGAAGTCATAACTGTTTATCTACTCCCTATTAAATACTATAAACTGGACTGGGTCTTCTATCACAGCTGCAAAAAATGTGAAAAGTAATTTCTGACTGCCTGGTTTGGAACATGATGCCGAAAAGGTGGATTAGCCAAATAAGCTCTATTTCTACTTCATATTGTTACATTTAGCTTCTGCCTATTAAAATGTTTCCATCATTACCAATGCCACCTAAAAATAATTACAACATTATTTCTTTCCAATTTATCAAAAAGGAAAACCTCCCTTGAATTGATAAACAAGTCAGATGGCGGTGATTACAATATTCTAAACTGTATTTATTGTTTCCAGACATTAATGTAATACATAAACACATTAAAAGGGGGGATATAGTAACAAGCAACCCATTAACAGAAACAAAGCAAGTCTTTGAAATTTGTCCTATACTTACATGTGAAAATGTCCCAAAAAGTTAAGTAGTTGTCAGTCAATGTAGCAAGGATTTCAGATAAAAAAAAAACAAACCCAAAAAACTCATTAATGAGTCTGTCTACCAAAATGTTTGTTTTGTTTTTGGTTTTTAATTTATTTTTAGGATAAAAAAGAATAACCATTACCTCATGCAGTGTACAAAGGCTTTAAAATAAATCCATTAATGCAAATGAAAGACTAACTCCTGAGGCTTTTTGTTTTAAAAACACCAAAAAAACCTCAAGGAGTTTCACAAAATTAAATTCAACTATTTTTCTCAAATCCTTTCTTAGCACTGAAGAAGAAACCTGTAGCCTCCTATCACTCCAGAAATTTATTCAGAGGTACCTCTTTCAATACAGATATGTTCTGTAATGTATCTGAAAGTTCTTTAATTTACAAGAGCTTCAAATGAAATTAAGTGCAAAAATGTTTTCTTAGTGTTTTCCAATTATTGAGGTAAATAGTTGAAAAAGGGAAAAAAAAGGTGGGTAGCAGGATATCAACTGTACGTACACCAGGTGGAAAATAAAAAAGGTAAATCTGAAATATGTGGTTATGGTCCATGAGGGAGATGTGAAAGAAGGACCAAAGAAGAAATAACAGCAACAATCAACACTTACCCAGCAGAACTTTAAACCAAAGCCCTTGAAATCCACTCGGCAGATCACCGATAGCTGACAATAAAGCCTGTTTATTAGCGTGTCTGGCGAGCTGGGCAGCGGGGAAGAGGCTGTACAATAGTCACAATTATAGCTGGCTGCCGGACAATGCTGAGAATGTCGGTGCTGCTCTAACAGCTGCATCGCATCCCCACCAGCTCCACACAGACTAAAAGATCCGCCAGATATTGAGTTCCCGACGGCAACAACGGGGTCACAATTACAGAACAGTAACTTCTACAGTAAATAACATAATACATGGCAAACAAGAGACTGAGTTAGCAAAATGTGTTATAAAAAAGTATAAAAGTTGTTTTTATAAACTTTCTAAAAATTTCTTTCGGGAAGGAGGAACATTAACCTGTGGCCTGGCATTATTACAATAACTGGAGCGTCTGTATCAGATTGCTGGTGATCAACTTCTTGCAAATCAGAGGTGCGTTTGTAAAACACCCCCGGGTGAATGCCTGCGAGCTGGCCAGACAGTCGGGGAATTTTAATATCTGTGGCAGAATCAGCTGTGTTTGTAAAGGGCGGACTAACACTTGGGTCAGAAATCTCTTCACTGGGTATGCAGAGGATAGTGTGACACAGGATCTAACAGATGATTTTCAGTTCAGTCGCACTGTCTGGATCCCACAGTCCTGAGTATATTTTCAGTTTCTTCCTTTTGAACCTGTCTCGATGGGGAAGGTGTTCAGTTGCACGCCTGATGAGCCGTGGCCTCGAGTCCCTGCCAAATCCATCAGAAAAGGCTACTCTCATGAAAAGACATTGTGAAATTGGAGAAGAAAAAAAAAAAAAAAAAGGAAAATGTGACCTATTGCCTCAGCTGCTGTTCTTCAGGATCATCAAACCCAAATTAATCATCCTGGGTTAATAAGCTTTTTCTGGGCCCTGGCTCACACTGGCTACTAGCTGTGACCACAGTGAGACCCAAGCTCAGTGAAGCGGATCACAACTTCTGCCGCCTGGCACCACTGGGGAGGGACAACATCTTGTTTCTAGTCCACCCAAAGGATCCTCCTGCCATTGCTCCCCACCATTACCCTATTCAGCAAACCCCAGACTCGCAGCGAGCTCTAACAGCTCCCTCTGCTTTGACACCCAAGACAAATTGTACAGTTTCCATCCAAATCTTCCAATCTTCTTTCAAGTTCCTTGATAGATTTTTTTTCCCCCTCTTTCTAGGGCATCTTTAAAAGCCCAAGAAAAACTTGCTACTCTGTTTAGATATGGAAAGTGCCACAACAAGGGATGCAAAAGTCATCTCACCGTTCCCAGATTTCAAAGTTCACAATGCTGTCAGTCAATCCCATCTATTCTTTAGCCACACAGTAAGTTCTTCGTAATCGTAAGAGTACCATGGAGTTATCTGCTCTTCACGCTGATCTGACCTGCATTCACCAAAAGCAGTATTCTCTGAATGCTCATGTGTCCCAGAAATCTGATACTAACAACTCAGGAAAGTACTGTAAATTAAATTTAACATTACAAAAAAATCAAGATTTACAACATCAAAGATCCATTTCATTTTTTCTTAGCAGTTGCTTCTGGACTCCTTTTACAGTTAACTACTCTGCCTCCTCCTCGTTGACATTATTGTCTCCGCCACAGAGTCAACCTTACTTTAAAAATGTCGATACAATACGATGTATGGAGAATGCCATGGACCACAGGAGTAAAGACTAAGCCTTAACATTCAGGAGAGCACTATAACCTCTCTTGCCATATCACCCCTTATATAGCAGGAGGGGTATTTTTTGATTTCTTTTGTTGTTTTCACCTTAAACATGAGCTTAATCCCAAAACCACATTCAACTGCACATTTTTTGAGGCTTCAGAAGATGCCTTCCCCCCATTTAAAAATAAAGAATCAAGGTTAGATAGAAATGATTAAATACAAGGTTCTTCTGGAGTCCACCATCAAAGAGTGGTTATCCAGAAGTAGTCATCTTCCTCGATCTTGATGTTTTTTTGTTTTTGTCTTTTTCTTTTTGTCCTCTGTTTTGGGTTTCAATGCACAGACACATGCAGACACACCAGCAATTGCTTTGGGTAAGTCAGTTCCTTTGTACCACTTATTTTTCTCCTTATCATAAACCTGGACTGTTTTGGAGAAGACCGTTTCTTCCCAGCTGTAGCCTCCGAGGATATAAATCTTGCCTTCCCAAACTGCCACCCCTGACTCACTGTTGGCTTGCAAGAGAGGAGCAACTCTGGTCCACTGGTTACACTGAGGGCTGTACGACTCCACGCTCAGAATGTCAAAACGAGCCATGGTTTCTATGTTGTCATCGCTGCCACCGATGGAGTAGATATTGTCCTGTAAGGTGCACATGCTGTGCCACCCTCGGGCAGTGATCATGGGCCTCTTCTCCTCCCAGACATCCGTGCGGTAATCATAACACAGCAGGTTTTTTCTATAGGGGCCGATTTGGTAATCGTGGCCTCCTGAAATGTACACAAATTCCTTGTAGACCGTTCCAGCGTGGCCATAGGTAAACCTAGGACAGGCAAAGAAAAATGGTCCAACTTAGTCCGTAGGAAATTTATCAAGATACATCAGCATTCAACAAGGCCTGGTACTAAGAAAATAAACAGTAACTACAGATAGAAGAATCCCTAATCCTCTGAGTTACCCAGTAACTATTCTCATACTGCTTCACTCCGTGCTGCAGAGCGCTAAGGTACGATGATCACTAAGGCCTCCTTTCCATACCTGGTCACTATAGAGCGCTAAGGTATGACAATCCCTCCACAGCGTGTCACACAACAGAAGTAACCCACCCTGCTCTGGCTGGCATGGCCTCCACTCCCATCTTCCTGCTCCAGTGCTTGGGCGGGATCAGTCTGAGAGGGCCAGAGAGGAAAAAATCCACATCTCAGAGCAAGGGTTTCTCTGAGAGAAGAAATTATCATGATACCTCTCAGACTTACCAGCAGCGATTAACCAAGAAAAACCAACAAGAAAACTACTGCTGCCTGCCCCTTCCACAGCTTCAGGATCATGAATCAGGTTTCTTACCCACCAGTCTTCACAGCCCGGTTTATCTGCAGTCATGATATGTGTAGCATCATTTTCATGAGCTACCCATCTGCTCTACCACTTCTGCTACACAGGTGGTAACTTCTTTGGTCACCCCAAGACAAGGCAACAGACCTTAGTCAATGACGGATCAGAGCCCGTGTTTGAAATACGACAAAACGAGATGGCAGAACCAACATCATGCACGCTGTTTCCACAGGACAGAGAGAAAACCCCTTTGATCAGCTGTAATAAAGCCACTACAAACCCAATTCTTGAGGCTATTCTTAACTTCACACTAGGATATTCCTGACCAAACCCACTTGAGCTCTTAGAAGTGGAATTCTAAGGTGAGGGACAGCCTCGGCTTCTTTGAACATACCCTTCCTGCACATGCCTTTTGTCTTTTGTCTTTTTTTTGGGTGTGAGGGGTGTCAGAAGATGTAGCTGCAGCACCAGCCACAGCAAAAGGGCTCACACACTGGTACAAAGAGCCCAAATAAATTAATACCCAGAGGGCTGCAGAGCAATAGAATCACCACGCTGCACTCCGGAGCCTCTACCACCATCCTTTGTAGTCGAGGATCCAGGACAACTCAACCTCTACGGGAGACAAACCTCCATTAACATTACGTTAGCCTGGAATGCTTTTGAACCGTGCCCGAACAGGCTCGAAACTCAGTCTGGATGGAACCTTGAGCTGTTTTTATTTTGCATGGTAATAGTTTCAGCTACACAAACGATATCATAACTTCTTCCATACGCCAAGTGCCAAGCGCCTTTGTGCCAAGGGAAAAGGTGGAATAGAAAAGAAACCCCACAATTACCCTGAAAGCACAACACTTCTGAGAAAAACTAAAAGATGTTTATTATTCTAGGTGCCTACCAAAGCTTCTGATCTGTGACCAGTGTCTGAATCAGATATTGTAACAGGTTTCTGCTCCAGGAAACACAAAATTCCTTGACACACTTGGCCTAACAATGCCAAGGACAGACCTTGCAACTACAGGGGCTGGAGCACCATCCCTGGAGACCCTGAAGAGCTGACTTCAGAACTGTATTGCTTCTTAGCCATTCAGGAAAAGGGAAGAAAGAAAAAAAAAAAAAAAAAAAAAAAAGGACAAAGACATAAAATTTTAACCAA